>JAXGGA010001810.1:0-139258 GCA_038373865.1 Uloborus plumipes
TCGTATAAGCCTCGATTCTATACGTCTCCTGCGGTTAATTCTGATTGGTGGTGCCATCTATACATTTTTCAAGAAAGTAAAAGGTTCATAGATAATATCTAAAAAGGATTGAAACGAAAAAAAACACGTATTTTCATAGCTACATTAGCTCAAACTTGACCCCCGAGCTGAGCTCGGGCTTAGTCATCTTCAACAAAAACGGCACCCCGAGCTGAGCTCGGCTTTGACCGGAAAGTGTTAATAAAATTGTATAGAAAAAAAATGATTTTTTTTAGATTCTATTAATTTAAATAGGAAGTTCTCTTGCTTGGGTGATGGTCTAAAAAGTAGTAAGTAAAGATGACTATGCTTGAAGTGAGCTGGCATGAACTTGTGGATTGGTCACTCCCCCTCCCATCCCTCCCCGACCCAACCTTTTTTCCCCCAAACGTTCACAATGTTTAAAAAAAAAAAAAAAAAAAAAATCCTCTTAAAAAAAAGAGAAAGTTGAAAAATACTCAATTATTATTTATTTTATTTATTTAATAATATTGCTTGCTTCATGCATTCATTCTTTTTACTTCCTTTTACGTAGTAAAGGAAGTATTGTGATCGCGAAAAAATTTTCCTCAAATTTGGGTCAAAATTTTAATTTTGCTCACCCCTGGATGAATGTTGAGTCGTTTTTTCGACCTGTCAGCACGTGCATATGTACCTGCCAACAAAACACCAGCCGAAACTACTTTTCAACCACCCCTGAGAAAATTACGACGAGTTTTCTCGTGACGTCTGCATGTATGTATGTATATGCGTATGTATGTGTGTCACATAACTCAAAAACTATATGCCGTAGAAGCTTCTAGTTTGGTATCTAGGCTTTGAGGGGGGTCGTGGTTGCATTCGAATGCTCCCAAGGGAGTGTTTTACCCCTCTTTTGGTGTAAGTCAGTGTTAATTTCAATGCAGATGAATTGGCACAACCACTTGACAATATATCGCCAAGCTTTTGGTCGCCAAGTGTTTGAAGCCAACTGGGTGACATATCGCCAAGTTGGCGGCAAATTTGGCGATTTTTTTTTTTTTTTTGAATTTTTGTTCAATTTGGCGCTATTGGCGATATTTTGCGAAAAATCCACTGCATGATGCTAAAATCGGCGGTATTTAGAAAATGAACCATTGCAAAACATTTGTTTTGCATTGTTGCGTGGAAAACTAGGGGTGTAAATGTTCGAATTGCCATCTTGCAGCACTCCTAGCACTATTTTTAACACTAAGGCACCTACAAAGAAATTTACACGAAAAAGGAAGTAGTGTGGACCCACACCAGATTTTTTATTTGGTCCTTTATTTTTTTTTTCTTTAGACTTTCGTTTGCAGTAGAATGAGAAATGAATGCTGTCACTTCACGGAAATAGTCCAGTAGAAATAGCGTTAGGGGTCGAACAAATTGCAACAGAAACAACACCTGTTGGAAATGGTAGGTAACAGGATCCTAATGAACATACTAAAAGTATACACCCGTACTAGTGGGACAAATATGTTTTTTTGGCCGCCATCTTGAAAAATCATGAAAACATTTCAAAAATTCAAAAAAATTATGTGCAGTATCAAATAAAAGGAAATGTTAAGCTGAAAAGGGAGAAATCGTAGGATATTTGACGTGAAGTGAAAATACTTAAAATATGCACCCGTAATATGGTGCAAAATGTGTTTTTTTTCGGCCGCCATCTTGAAAAATCTGAAAAAATTCAAAAAAAAAAAATGTGTGGTATCAAATGAAAGGAAATTTCATGCTAAAAAGGAATATAATATCTGGCAAATAAATAGTGAAGATACTAAAAATATACACCTGTACTGTCGTGCGAAATGAGTTTTTTTTTTTTTTTTTTTTGTCGCCATCTTGGAAAAGCGTAGAAATTTTTTTTCAAATAAAACATATCATATGCGGTATTAAATGAAAGGAAATTTCTCATTGAAGAGGATATTCATGGGAGTTTTCAAGAGAAGTTAAAATTTGAAAAGGGGAAAAATGGTAAAGCAATTAAGTGTGAAACTTGGATTTTGAGCCATTCTAGTTACAGTGAAATAACATGTTCACTAAACTTTCTGACCAATGCTTCACGCATTGGTAGTGAATAGCATACCGATTTGACAGATGTAAGGATGGCAACAGATTTGGAATATATAAAAAAGGTAATGCGATTCTTCGTAGACCACAATCCATTTGCTGTTTTTTTATACCGTTTATGTAACATTTTTAACGGAATAACGAATAGCAAAAGCAAAGTTACTTCAGAAAATGCTGATGTCATTGGAAGAAACATCCAAGATAAACTCACCAGAAAGCAAGTGTTTTAAAGATCAAACGTTACTACCAAGCATTAACAATGAAAGTACTGACAGAAGGAATTATTGTTGCTGCTGAGACTCCACTACGTAGATCCACGTCTCTCAACACAGAAGATGCTTGCCTGTAATAACTCTTTAGACAACAGCGCTCGAGAAGCAAGTGAATTTTTCAGTTACGAATTATCCATTCCACCAACTGCACTAGTTGACCGTAGTACTCAGAAAATGAGAAAAACAGATAAATCTTTATTGGTAAAGTCATTAGATACCTTGAATGTCAATACGATACATTTGTAATAGGGTATTTCCTACGTTCTTGGTGGAGGTGTATTAGTTCACCCATTACCATGGTCTGCTTCTGCAACATTTAAAGATGTTATAAGTCAACACGAAGCGTATGTTCATATAAGATATGGAAAAGTGACCATAGTATTAGATGAGTATAAGAAACCCAGCGTAAAAGATATGGCGCACATATTACGCACGAAGAAATCAACAGTTAAAGTAATATTTGAAGAAAATTCACCTATAGTTTGAAAAAAAAAAAGAAGATAAATGTATTTCCAATTCTGTAAACAAACAACGTTTCGTCAACATACTGGAAAGTTGTTTTGAAAGGCGATGTCGATTCAAGCGGAAGATGGCGAGACACCACAACGATGATCGTTAAAAAAGCTGTAAAACAAGCCCAGAAACATTTCACTTCACTTCACACTCCAGGGTCCCCCGTACCTACCACATCTTCGTGGTTTAACCGGGATAGGGCCCTGAAGAGCGCTCTGATCTTAATTTTGAACCAGAACCTAGGGTCGAGCAAACCATAGGCCCAGCACCCCCAGAGGTATCGTTTCACTTGGAGGACTTTGTGACCACGACATTTTTAACGCCTCCCAGCCTCATAATTTTTATAAAATCTGATAGTCTAAGCGATTAGGATTGCCTGTTCATAATATTACGATGGAAGATGTTACGTAGGAATATTTGGCCGAAATTTGTTGTAAAATAATTTTCTCACTATATGGAGGTAACTCGACATACACCACTTAAATGCCCTACACTCACGAAGTTAGGAAAATGGCTTCAGCTAAAAATGAATTCGACATTGCTCGTTCCCTCCAACACCCAATGCAGTGAAATATGATCTATATCCAATACATTTGCAGTTCTTTGTTGGAAAAACCTTGAATCACAAACTCTTAATCCCAGACTTTGGTGATGGCAGTTAGTAGACGGAGAATTTCAGCCGATATCCCAGACTTGATCCCAGCACCTCATAAACTCTTAAACATAATTAGAACCATATAACACTACAAAATGTACATGTTGTCAATATAGACTTCCATGCTCGTTAGTTTGTAAAAACTGTTGTTTAAAGAACCGCATAAACACAGAGGACATTTTGGATTTGGATGATGAAGATGATATTTCATTTTAATGGATATAAATATTTTATTTTATGAAAAATTCTTTAATTGCATGATTTTTTTTAATTATAGATTTTTTTAATCATCCAATTTAATTTTTAAAGAACAAGTATTATTTAACTTTAATAAAGATGAACTTGAAGGCAAAGTTATTCACGGTTTTTAGCCTACTTTCCCGTTAAAAATAAAAGAAAGACGAAAAAAGTATTAAAAGTAGCTTAATGCATCTAAAAAATATCGCCAAGTCCAAAAAATATCTCCAAGTTAAAAAAATATCGCCAAGTCCAAAAAATATCGCCAAGTTAAAAAAATAAAAAGGTAAAATGAATATCGAAAAATTAAAAATTTGAAAGTAGGGTATTGAGATGGGGAATTTGTGCGTCGGTCGGTCGGTCGGTCGGTCGGTCGGTCGGTCTGTCGGTCTGTCTGTCCCCCCCTAATAACTTTTGAATGAACATTCCGATTTGGACAAACTTTTTTTTGTTGGAAAGATCTCGGCGAGTACAGCTCATTCTCATATTTGATTTTTTGATTTGAACAATTTTTGGTTCAACTTTGAGCCGTTCAAAAAACCGGTCCCGCGATACTAACTTTTTAATGAACAGTCCGATTTGAACAAACTTTTTTTTGTTGGAAAGAACTTTTCAAGGGTACTTCATTCCCGTATTTACATTTCCAATTTGAACAATTTTTCGTTCAACATTGAACCGCTCAATCAAGCTGTCACCCCTAATAACTTTTGAATGAACAGTCCGATTTAAACAAACTTTTTTTTATTTGAAGCATCTCGGCAAGGATACTTTATTACCGTATTTAAAATTTCAATTTGAACACTTTTGGTTCAACATTGAACCGTTTAAGCAACCTTTCTCCACCTAATAAATTTTGAGTGAACAGTCCGAATGGAATAATTTTTTTTTTGTTCGAAAGATCTCAGCGAGTGCAGTTCATTCCCATATTTGATTTTTCGATTTGGACAATTTTTGGTTCAACTTTGAACCGTTCAAAAAACCGGTCCCGCGATGCTAACTTTTGGGTGAACAATCCGATTTTAACAAACTTTTTTTTGTTCGAAAGATCTTTTCAAGGATACTTCATTCCCGTATCTACATTTTCGATTTGAACAATTTTTCGTTCAACATTGAACCGCTCAATCAAGCTGTCACCCCTAATAACTTTTGAGTGAACCGTCCGAATGGAATAAACTTTTTTTTGTTTGAAAGATCGCGGAGAGGCTTTCCCATACATTCCCATATTTCGCTTTTTGATTTGAACCATTTTTCGTTCAATATTGAACCGTTCAGAAAAAAAAATTAACATTAAGCGTCTACGGGGAATTTAAGTTGAATGTTGATCCTGAACTTAAAGTCGGATTTCCTTCAAACTAACTTTGTAAGAAAATGGTTTTGATAAATAATGTTTGTAACGTACTTTTCTGAGTAATCTTCTGTGAGAACTCTGATTCCGACTCCGACTCCGCAAACATGGCGGAAATGCAGGCTCAGAAAAAAAATTACTGACTGTGCAGACGATTTTTTGTTTATTTATTCATTTGTTTTATTTTATTTATTATTATTATCATTATTTTTTGGCAGACGATGTTTTTTTTGTAACAAAATTTTTCATTCACGAGAACATTTTATTCTTTATTTATATTTAACAACTGGCAACAGATTAAAAGTGAAATTCGAGACATTTTATTAACGGACGAGATTTTTTTCTTTTTTTTTTTTTTTCTTTTTTCTTTCTTTGATAAAATGTGTTTTGATGCTCTTTGTACTTTTATTTATTTATTTTATTATTATTATTATTATTATTATTATTATTTTTTTTTTTTTTGAAAACGATGGAGGATTTTGGAGGAACTGTAACAGTTACACTCTTTAAAAGGTGCGACAAAACTTTATTTATTCGTTAATTGCTTTTTACGTGTCTATTTCATCTGATGAAAGGGGTATATTTGCTTTTCGAAATCATCTCTAAGTGCTAAAAAGGTACGTTTGACATAATTTTAAGTCTCAAATAATAAAGAGAATAATGATCAGATGCGAGAATGCCGATGTCGATGTACGGGAAAGTAGGCTCGTTTAGTTCTTGACAGAACTTCTTGTTAAACCTTAGATCAATAAATGATGTTTTTGACACAACAAAAGAATTCAGTGTTTTGGTCCCCATTTTGTTATTTTTTTTTTATTAGTCTAAACCAAAATCACTTTCTTTTTCAGTATCAAATTACCTTTCATTTGATACCACATATGATATGTTTTTTGTTTTCAAAACAAATCCACTTTTTTCCAAGATGGCGACTAAAAAAAGCATTTCTCGCTACAGTACGGGTGTATACTCTTATACTGCTCACTTCACTTGAAATATCAGATGTTACATTCCTTTTTAGCATGAAATTTCCTTTCATTTGATACCATACATTACTTTTTTGAATTTTTTTCGGATTTTTCAAGATGGCGGTCGAAAAAAGCACATTTTGCACCACATTACGGGTGCTTATTTTAAGTATTTTCACTTCACTTCAAATATCCTATGTTTTATCTATTTTCAGCTTAAAATTTCCTTTCATTTGATACCGCACATACTTTTTTTGAATTTTTGAAATTTTTTTATGATTTTTCAAGATGGCGGCCAAAAAAACATATTTGTCCCACTAGTACGGATGTATACTTTTAGTATGTTCATTAGGACCCTGTTACCTACCATTTCCAACAGGTGTTGTTTCTGTTGCAATTTGTTCGACCCCAAGGTGTTTTTCAGCTTATTTCTACTGCACTAAAACTTAAATTTTCCTTTAAAACATTTCGTTTTCTGGTGCTGCCATCTTTGATCGATACAAGCAACTAAAGTCAGTTAGAGGGGTCTAGATTCTTTCTTTTTTTACTTAGGAAACATTGTTCAATTTTCCATTACTCCTTGAGCATCGCCACCGGAAGGGTCCGAGGGTACCAGACCACCCCACCCAATAATTAAGGATTGGACCCCTCAAAAATTGAAAATCGGACCCCTTCAATATTTGGAAACATAAAAACTCATTGTGGTCTGTGGAAAATTTTTTTAATGAAGAACATTTCCTGATTATTGCCCTGATGAAGTATCTCGTGCGGACAAGGTATGTAAATTTTAAATGGAGAAATTAAATGATTTAGTCCTCTTAAAAACCATATTTATTGGGTTTCGTTTAACATCTCGTCTAATTGAAAAAGAAAAAAAAAAAGCTTAGTGTCGAGTACTTAGTACTACCTTAAAAGTATGAATTTTTTCCCTCCCTTAATTTTCAGTTGCATCAAACATTCATGAAGTAAAATGAATGCAAGACAAGCAGAAGAATAAATTATATATTTATATACTCCAAAGTTATTTACAGATAGCACTAACGATTTTCCAGAATAGGAAACGAAATGGAATATTCATATCTATCAAATTCAGACGCTTGAAAGTATAACATTAAATTCAGCGGACTTACAGAAATCGATAGCTGTAATTTTCAAATTTTTATAATCTTGGTAAAAATTTTACTGATAAAACAGCCCCCTCCCTTTGCAAAATAATATTCCTTACAATTGATTCAATTATATATTCCAATATTTTAGCGCCAATAAAAAAAAAAAAAAAAAAAAAAAGTATACATAAAAATATTTAATGCACATTAACGTATCCTATAAATTCAACAGTTTTAATAACCTAAAAAAAGTTTTCTTTGAAATACAAAAAAAAAAAAAACTTATAAGTTATCCTTATAAATAATTACTGCTAATCATTTTTAGAAATCACATTTTTACAGAAAACATAACAGCGGCACAATTTGATTTATAAGCTAATAAATAGAACGTTAAAAAATATTAAAAAAAGCATTTATAATTAAAATAAGCCATTAAAAAAATAAAAATTACCAGCGAACTATATTTTTTGATATGATTAGGCACGAATTTCCCATGTTCCATTGCCATTTGTTTTCTTTTTAAATTCTAGTAAAGAAGTTGTCGGTCATGAACTTAATGTTGCTTGTAATAAAAATGCTTTTTCCATTTCCTACCATGAAATTTTTAAGTAAATATTCGCCTTTTATTTTAATGGGGAGCTGGGAGAATTCGTATCGACCAATGATAGCGCGAATCTTTTCGCATGTCCAAAATCGAGTACGGTATGCTTAAATGCCGCCCGATTCGCCCAACCCTTGCTACGCCTCTGAACATAACCTTGGGGTGGCGTTTCTGTAAAAAACTACAGCTTACTAGAATGCGTCTTTCAGTCGTTTTACCAAAAAAGAGCTGCAAAACATCAAACTTTGTGAATGTTTACCGAGCGAATAAAATTTTTTGGGTTGCTACAAACTTCAGAATGTTCACTGCCCCATGACCTACTTTGACATATAAAAAAATGAGGAGAATCAAAAATGGTTACTGCCAAAATTTCCCTTTTTTGCTCGATTTTCAAAATAATGGTCTTGATATATCTCTATATTCTTCTGAGCAGCGTGCAGGGTGTCTGACGGCCGGGAGTGGTTGCGTTTCTTTCTGCGCTCTTACTGGAAAAAATAGTGATTTTTAAGTCGTTTTTGGGCAATTTCGGATCAAATCCATCATAAAGAAAAAGTTTTTGACATTACATCACCATTTCCGATTTTAACAAAAATTGGGTGAAGGATGCATATGATAAGATAAGTAATCCTGCCAAGTTCTAGACTTCTACTTCAAATGTTATATAAAATACAGAGCCGTTAAAAAACGAAAAAAAAAAAAAACAAAAAACAAAAATTTTCGCATGCAACGTTTTTTTTAGCTATAGTAGAACAAAAACTCAATAATTATTGGGATGGCAAGAAATAGAGCTTTCCACCGATATATAACATGACATATTTACGCCAGGTTAAAACTTCTGATTTCCCCAAAATGTTTAAAAAATCCCTATTTTTACCAGCAAAATGGGATGCGCTTTCAGGGGCGGATGGGGCCGGCGGGCAGCCGGGCATTTTCCCGGTGGGCCGCCTGTGTTTCGGCCGATCTAAATTTCACAATTCGTGGCGTTTTTTTAATTATTTTATTTTTTTAGTCGGCCCGCCGGCCGGTCTAAATTTTACAACTTGTGGCGTCTTTTTTTAATTTTATTTTTTTAGTCGGCCGGCCGGCCGGTCTGAATTTTAAAACTTGTGGCGCTCTTTTTTTTTTAGTCGGCCGGACGGCCGGTCTAAATTTTACAACTTGTGGCTTTTTTTTAATTTAATTTTTTAGTCGGCCGGCCAGTGTAAATTTTAAAACTTGTCGCGTTTTTTTTTTCCTTTTGTTGCAACAATCGGCCTGTCTGAATTTTACCACTTACGTCATTTTTTACTTTCGGTCTTCACTTTCGTTTTACTAAGCAGCCTTTTTAATTTACGAATAAATAATCCGTTTCAAAGTTCATCTTCTTTACTTTATGAATTTCCTTTAACTACTTCTTTATAAAAATTAAATTAGAAACTGTACGTTTTAAAACATGTGATCGTCATGTTATTAGTTTCTAAAAAGTATATTAATAACGGATTTACTTTCAGTAAGGAAGGGGGGGGGGTAATACATTTCTGCAGAAATGTAAATTTAAAGATCGATCAGTGTTAAATTTCTAACTCTCCCCATTTTCACATAATTATATTTCGCTCCTGTTAAGGTTTCAAATACACTGGCGGAAAAAAAATCCCAACACCAAGAAAAAATTACTGTAGAGTAATGAAATTTGGGTAATGCAATTGTCTAGTTAACATGTTTAATTGATTAAATGTACAAGATCACTGGCTAATTTAAACTCAAGAAAATGCTGTGCAAATGTGAAATTACGTTAATTTAATAGAGGGTGTAACCTCCAGAATTTTGAAGGCAAGTCTGCATGCATTGTGTCATACAGGTACCGAATGTCACTTTGTGGTATGGAGTGCCATGCTTGTTGCACTTATTGTGTCAATACTAGGACCGTCATTGCTGACTGTGGATTATGCTAGAGGTGCCGTCCAATGATATCCCATATGTTATCAATTGGAGACAGACCTGGTGATTTTGCAGGTCATGGTAACATATCAGCACTCTGTAGAGCACATTGCGTTACAGCAGCGATATGAGGGAGAGCGTTATCCTGTTGGAAAAACTCCCCCTTGAATGCTACTCGTGAAGGGCTGTACTACTGGTTAAATTACCAGACTGACAACAAATTGTCAGTCAGTGAGTTTGGGATAACCACAAGAGTGCCTCTGATCTCGCAGGAAATTGCTCCAGAGACCATGACTCCAGGTAAGGGTCCCGTGTGTCTAGGCCGTAGACCGCTTGGATGCAGGCGGTCCCCTGGCCTCTTTCTGACCAATATACAGCCACCACTGGCACTAAGGCAGAATGTGTTTTCATCAAAAATTACAACAGATCTCCACTCCGACCTCCAGTGAGCTCTGTCTTGGCACCGCAGCCGTCAGAAACGGCAATGGTTTGCTGTCAATGGAATACCGGCTACAGGCTGCCTGACTCGGAGCTGTCCTTGAAGTAAACAGTTTCTTACCGTTCCTTGGGTCACGATGGTACCAACTGCAGCTCGAACGTCAGCCGCAGATGCAGCACGATGCGCCACAGCCGTACGCAAGATTCGGCGATCTTCCTTCTCAGTCGTGCCACGTGGCAGCTCGGTACTCGATCTTCTTGAGGTAGTACCGTCCCTTGACCATAGCTTCCAATAATCATGCATGGTGGAAACATTTCCATCCAAGTCTTTCTGCAATAACGCGAAATGAAAATCCACCTTCTCGTAGCCAAATTATCCGACCTCGCTTAAACTCGGTGAGCTGTTGATAATGGCTTCTTCGTCTTCTTAAAGGCATTCCTGGCTAACATGAACGCAATTCGTCAACTTTCACGGAAAAATAATACTCACGAGCTTCACAACACGCTTTTAAAACAAGCCTTATTTGCATGTTCTGAGTGACGCCAGCTACGCCACACTTATGCGCGGAGCGCGAAATTTCAATCGATGTCATCTTTCAGTTGTATAAACACGCCTACCAAATTTCGTTTATCTAACACAAATCTTTCTTGGTGTTTTGATTTTTTTTTCCGCCAGTGTATATACGAAACACCATAGCTTAATTTCAATCCTGTGCATATTCAGTTGAATGTAAGAAATTTCAAAATCAATGTCTTTCTTCAAGCTTTTGAAATGTACGTTAAAAATGAATTTACTTTCTATGCATCAAAAGATTTTGTATAAATGATTATGAAGAGCCTGATCAGTGTTCAAGTTCCATCAGTTGATCTTTGTCACAATTTTTCTTACGAGAAGCAGTACACGATTGAATGCGTAGTAGTAGTGTACCACTATTTCAATGTTCAATTACTTACTTATATTTATGTATAGTCAGAGTAGCTGTAAGTATTAAAAATTTGTAGTGGAGTGATTCCATACCAACTCACCAGAAAAAAGAAAAGTTGGTCGCACCACCAACTCGGATTTTCTTTAAATTTGGCACACATGTTGATCATATAGAGGCATGGAAAAGTCCAAATTGTTAGGTTCCTGCTCCACTTATTTTCTGAGATACCTGCCCTCAAAGTTTGTCCGCCATGTCAAAATACTAAAAATGTGATGTTATTTAATCATTTTTTATAAAAAATCGCACTCATGCAAAATAAAAGTGTTGGATATCTATGGAAACTAGTTACTCCAGGCATTCAGAAAAAATACTAGAATGATCATAATGAAAATTTCTAAGTTACAGGGCTCCTTGAAGTTGTAATCACAAAAACTCGATTTTGCAGATTTTACTAAAATTGAGGAATTTATTCCAAAAAAAGGAAGACATAACCAAAGGTTTACTCACTTTCTGGTAGTGTACAGATGTTTACTATAAATGGTTACACAATGCATAACTTGGATTTCTCACTCCTTCTTGGAAATATTTAAGCTTAAAGATAAGCCATAAGGCAAAAACATGCGTTTTTGGCCATCTTGGCAGCCATTTTTCTCATAAAGGGGGAGCAGTAGAAACTTTAATTTTTTTTTAAACAAGCCACTGATATGTTAGCTATTCACAGGAAAATAGTTTACTTTTGGTTCTTTTTTCCATTAAGAGATATCCTGCTGACAGTATATGCATGTTTTTTTGCGACGACCATATTTTTAATTGCCGAATTTCTTGAATATCACATGAATATAAGGAAAATAAATGAGGTCTTTTCGTTTGATGTAGAATATTTTATGACAAATTTCATTTGATGGGCTACTAACTGAGCATGGTGATAAAGAGCTATTAATTTCAGCATCGAATTCCATTTTACCTTATTAACAGTTAAATATTTACAAAATAATTAAATAAATAATTTAATATAAAGCCATGCTTAAAGAATTAAAATTAGTGCAACTAATTTATTCCCATACTGATCTTTACAAAATTGACATGTGTTGAGCACTAATAAGTACTGACAAGAATAAGTTTACTCACTACAATACTAGTTCACAGATACTTTAAAGCATACATTCTGTTTTCTATAAAATAATACTGCAACAAGGAACAAGGGTATCCTGCTGTTTATAGCCATCAATAAGGAACACCCCAATCACAAGATTGGGTATTGCTTTTGAGATAAATATTCGAAGCTCCTTTATTTTAATTGATTTTTCAAGAAATTCTTTAGTACTTACCCCTTTATACCCTTGTTCTTTGTTGCAGTATTATGTTGTAGAAAATAGAATGTATGCTTTATAGTACCTGTGAACTAGTATTTTAGTGAGTAAACTTATTCTTGTCAGTTCTTATCAGTGCTCAACGCATGTCAGCTTTGTAAAGATCAGTATGGGAATAAATTAGTTGCACTAATTTTAATTCTTCAAGCATGGCTTTATATTAAATTATTTATTTAATTATTTTGTAAATATTTAATTGTTAATAAGGTAAAATGGAATTCGATGCTGAAATTAATAGCTCTTTATCACCATGCTCAGTTAGTAGCCCATCAAATGAAATTTGTCATAAAATATCCTACATCAAACGAAAAGACCTCATTTATTTTCCTGATATTCATGTGATATTCAAGAAATTCTGCAATTAAAAACAGGAGTATCCCAATCACAAGATTGGGTATTGCTTATAATATAAATATTTAGAGCTCCTTTATGTTAATTAATTTCTCAAGAAAGTATTTAGTGCTTTATAATTATGAATGCATAATGCTCAGGCATCAGAGAAATACTATTTCTTGTTTTCATCAATTATCTAATTTATTGTTCAATGATTTAATAAATTAAATTTCATGACATATTGGGTAGATAATACAGCTATTAATAAATATATCGTTATTTTTTGGTTTAATTAATTTTAAGTCCATGAGAGGGGGAACAAAAGCATATGGTCGTCGCGAAAAACATGCATATACTGTCAGCAGGATATCTCTTAATGGAAGAAATAACCAAAAGTAAACTCTTTTCCTGTGAATAGCTAACATATCAGTGGCTTGTTTAAAAAAAAATTAAAGTTTCTACTGCTCCCCCTTTATGAGAAAAATGGCTGCCAAGATGGCCAAAAACGCATGTTTTTGCCTTATGGCTTATCTTTAAGCTTAAATATTTCCAAGAAGGAGTGAGAAATCCAAGTTATGCATTGTGTAACCATTTATAGTAAACATCTGTACACTACCAGAAAGTGAGTAAACCTTTGGTTATGTCTTCCTTTTTTTGGAATAAATTCCTCAATTTTAGCAAAATCGGCAAAATCGAGTTTTTGTGATTACAACTTCAAAGAGCCCTGTACCTTAGCAATTTTCTTTATGAACATCCTAGTATTTTTTTTCTGAATGTCTAGAGTAACTAGTTTCCATAGATATCTAACACTTTTATATTGCATGAGTATGATTTTTTATAAAAAATGATTAAAAAACATCGTTTTTTTAGTATTTTGACGTGGCGGACAAACTTTGAGGGCATGTATCTCAGAAAATAAGTGGAGCAGGAACCTAACAATTTGGACTTTTCCATGCCTCTATATGATCAACATGTGTGCCAAATTAAAAGAAAATCCGAGTCGGTCGCGCGACCCCCATTCGGTGAGTTGGTATGAAATCACTCAGTAGTAAATTTTTTGATTTTGTGTACGCATAGTGGTTTTATATTAAACAGAAAAAAATGTTTGGTTTGTGTGTAAATTTGCATGTTCATCATTGAAATTTTTAAATGTAAAAGAAAGCATAATTTATTATATGCCCGGTGAAGTCTATATTTTGTATGACTAAAGTTAGAAAACAATTGATCGCTTATTTTGTGATGAACGATAGATTTTTCTTATGAATCTCAAGTGTTTCCATTATTTTGATAAGTACCAGTATATTTTATATATATCAGGGGCCGGTCTGTGATAAATGCCCGGGCCGGTGCGGGGTGCTCCATCCGCGGCTGTGCGCTTTAAAAAACGCAACGACTCTCAGCCGCCAGACACCCCGCGTACTGCTTGGAACAGCATAGGGAGAGAGATACATTAAAGAGCCAGACGTCTTAAAATTGTCACTCTTAAACGTTGCTAGTTCTTAGACTCAGTAGGAAGGGGGGGGGGGATCAGTAAACAACTAGTGACAGCACACTCGAGTCGAATACATATAGATCTTTATTTTCCTTTTATGTACAATAGCATTTTTAAAATGTAAAATATTCAATGCAAAAACACCGAGGTATAACAGCCGTGACTAGACACAAATGATCACATGAGATGAGAATATAACAAGCAGTCGCAGTCCTACATTTTCAAGCTAGTCATATGCATTACTACTATACATGGTTCTGTTTCTTGATTAACCTACAAGCAAAACTTCTTGGATCAATCTTGACAGATCTTGATATTGTTGTACTGACGGTGTCAATATTGCGGATTTAATACTGCATAAAGGTTATAACAAGACGTATGTAATATTACATACATCTTGACTTATCAGTGTTGATAGTCAAGTCTTAATGCAGTCTTGGTCCAACAATACCAAGATCGCATTAAGATTTAGAAATCGATGTTGTTATAACAAGACGTATGAAATTTTATTACATAAATATTGACATATCAATATTGATTTCGTCCTGTAATATCAAGATTGCATAAATCTAGTCAGGTCAGGATTGAAAAGAATGTTCTTGATATTTTACTGTCGCGGTAAAGATCATTAGCGCGCTCAACAAAGGAGAGGCGTGTGCGCAATCACATCTTGCATACATTGATTTCGCCTTGTTATGTCAAGATCTTAAATTTTTCTTGTCATGACAATCTGTATGCAAGATTGCAAAAACAACCAACCTTGATGTCTTCTTGATATTAGTTTGCATACTCCTTGACAGACAATCTTGTGACAAGACGCTGACAACCTAAAGTCAGTAACATAACAATCTTTAGGCAAGATTGCCTTCTTGACACGTCAATCTTTACGCAATCTTTAGGCAAGAAGTTTTGCTTTGCTGGGTAGCAATACCCCGATATCACGTTTCTCAAGGAAAAAGGTGAAATAAACGTAAAATATGGGAAAACGCAAAATCCGGGAAATATACAACTGAAGGAATCTGCTGAAAGAAACGTAAATTACGGGAAAAAAGTAGAAAAACATTTCTATGTATTTTGAAGTTCTTGAAAGTGCGCTTCCGAAATTGTGATAGTTTATGCAATATTATAAGGTAATTTG
The DNA here is from genome assembly GCA_038373865.1 of Uloborus plumipes. Taxonomy (NCBI): domain Eukaryota; kingdom Metazoa; phylum Arthropoda; class Arachnida; order Araneae; family Uloboridae; genus Uloborus; species Uloborus plumipes. The sequence continues at coordinate 15,415 of JAXGGA010001810.1, forward strand.
GATGAAGACGCCGTATTGGGGAAAATGCCGTATCATGTGTTGCACCAGGCCCGCCATTTAGGTGGGTTCAATGCCCCCCCCCCCCCCGACTTTGAGAAATCAATGTATTTACATAAAAGTGGACGTGGTTTTTGTTTTCCGATGAAATTGCATTGTGTTCAAGCCCGGAACCAGAAGGTGGGTTATGGGGGTCATGACCCCCCCTCCCCCTTAAGCTACCAAATATAGCATAAAACTGCATTTTTGGATCTGATATTGCAAAAAAATTACTAAACACCCCCCATTTATGCTCAAAAATTACCTTCTGACCCTCCCCTTTCCGAAAAGGACCCCCTCCTTAACCACAAGCTGGATACGCCCTTGATTGTGTTTTCACCCTTTGCCCAGGGCCTGATTAACGAATAGGCCAACTAAGCCGCGGCCTAGGGCCCCCACAAGTGAGGGGCCCCTAAATGGCTAAAGTTGTTGTAGTCAATGCCTAAATTTGTTTTTATCCTATGCCTGTAATTGTGAAGCCTCAGTGCAGGGGGCCCCAAAAAAGTATTTGGCCTAGGGCCCCGTGATATCTTAATCGGGCTCTGCCTTTGCCCCCCCCCCCCCGGTGGAAAAACTTGAAATGACGGGGCTGTGTTGTACCCACAAGCATCGATAGAAACAGCTAGCTACTCTGTTAGAATGAAGGAGCATGTAGTTCATCGAGAGCGTACATAAATTGGTTTTGGCTTACCGCATGTTTAAAAGGAGTGATTTTATAGAGTTTTGTCATTTTTACCGCTCTGCTGAGTGCCCGAAATAGTGTTAAATGCTATTGCCCAAGACGCCGTACTTTCGCTTGCGGAAGATGCCGCACAGTGGTTCGAAACTGGAAAAAAGCGGAAAAAATCCCTTGAGTCGCTCTCCTTGAGAAGTTAGTGAAAATGTGACTTACGTTAGTCTGGCTTTGAGGTGCAGATTTTTTTTGGAATACGTCAAATTTGATGGCCAATCTCTTTGATAAAAATCAATTTGTCCCCGTTATACCACGACATGTTATTTTTTAGTTTACTATAATGGTGTTTGTATGTTTGTAAATAGTGATATTCAAATGAAAGCATCTGCCACGCCCACAGTCGCAGGTGGTCGCAGCTAAAATGTTTTTGTTTAGTTACAGGAAGGTTCAAACTATTTGCCAATATAGCTTTAAGCTCACCGGAAGCCGCCGATAAAAGTATATGCCTCAATATATTTCATAATATTTTTTCGCAATTACTTTTTTTTTCACTTCAGATAATTTTAAATTTTTATTAATTTTAATTATTATTTCTGGTGTAATATGCATCCTATAAGTGTGAAAGACCAATGTGAAATGAGTTTTTATAAATTCAAGTTCGGATTACTGAACGTATGAATTAAAACTAGAATATAGGGTCACGTCCAAAATTAATTAAAAACGTAATTTTTCAACATTCTTGGCTTATTTTCGGTAATATGCAATTTTTTTCCAAATAAATCTTATGGAGTATGTTACTACAACTCAAGGAGGCTAAGTAATTACGGCATTTTTTCTATGTTCGAACTTTGAAATGCCTATTTTTTCCGCCCTCGAACCACTGAGTGCCGTCGCGTTTCGACACGCTCTAGAGAAAACGGTTATCCTACTCGAAACATAGACCTAGACAACGACACTGAGCCGTCCAAAACAATGTGATTCGATTAAATACATTGTGTAGAGCAGTCGGCGCAAAAAGTCGTGCACGGCATCTTCCCCCTGCAGAAATTGCACTAACGGCATCTTCCACAACCGTTGGGAAAGATGCCGAAATGGAAGGGTTTGGTAATCATCCATTTTCGATGGTGAAAAATTGTGTTTCAAAGCGAAACCTATTGTTTTACTCATCACAGAAGTCCATATTTTGTGAATGAATTGGATTTTCAAAAATAAAACTAATGCCTAATTTTTCATAAAAAAAAAGTCATAAACTACGGCGTCTTTTCCCAATCTACCCTAAATGATACAAATTTCGTGATGTAGTGAAGTCCAAAAGAGAAGTTTTTAAACATCTAAGACATTTTTTATTTTATCTTGCTGCTCTCTGCTTCTGTAAAAATAATTTATTTTGCACCAACATTTTCCAACTTAGGTCAACTACCTTCAAATAATGACTAAATGTAAGAATTTTGCCTCATTTCTTACAATGATTGCACAACATACCATTATAAAAGTTTCCTCGTTCTTTGGTCTATTCTTTGGTTTTCTAAACGGATACGACACTTTCCAATAACATTTTCGTTTCTGTAATTCTGTAAATACCCCCCCCCCCCCACACACACACGTTCCGGAAAACCCGAGGGTTTTCCTTGACTAAAACCTCATAGGAATTCCTCGAGAAAAACCTCAAAATAGGATGGTCTCCCCACGCTCCGCAAAATCCGACGATCGGCCTTGAGGCTATCCTTGAGGTTTTCTTCAAGTGCCAAGAGGCTACGGGAATATACGAAGCCTATAGTCTCTTGAGGGAAGCCTCCTATCGATTCTCACAGTACGATCGGCCTTGAGGAAAACCTCAGAGGAATTCCTTGAGGATATCCTCAATAGAGAGGGGTCCGGAGACCCGCAGAAATATCTCAACAGAATTCACCTTACACACATGGAGGATTTTCTCAAGGAGCTCCTTCGGGTTTTCCGGAGCCCTTAATCCATGCAACAACGGACAGCGTAGATACGCGAATCGAGTCCTGCATTTTACAAATCTTAAAAACAAAGACAGAATACACAGAATATTTATGAATTTTTACAGATGTCGCGTAACAGAAACGAACACAGTTTCAAGCTTGACAATCGCGCGTTCGAATCAGCTATTAAACTTGCAATGAAAGGAGTCCGACACAAACGCATACATTGCAGCTCAACGGTAAAAACATACTTCTTAAAACGTAAATGCAGTTCTGAGAATTTGCCTGCAATTGAATAGTTTATTTTCTTCTATTTAGAAGTCCAAATGTTGGTGATTGATATACTTCTATTGCATCTGTCCTTTTACTTATACATCTTTTTTTTTTTTTCATTGAGCAATGATTCTTTAAAAAAAAAATTCGAAACTACAGGCTTAAACGAAGTAAGTTACCGCACCTAAGCCAGGTCTAAGTCAGAAACATGCAATACACCGCCAACTCGGTTATTGCATCCATGGACTGCAGTTTCAAGCTTTTTAGCACTTTGAGCATGGAATAGGAAAGTAATCGAGCTGGAGACAGAAACCCTCTAAACTCGGTTACGTACTGCTTTATACCCGAGCTCTGCCTTAAAATTTACTTGTACCGTACCAAAGTGCGATATCTCGCTGGTGTTCTAATTTCACTTTAGCTACCAGTTTTTTTTTTTGGCTCTCTTTGCTTCTACAATAGGATTTCTGCCTCCAACTCGGTTACTTTCCTATTCCATGCTGACGAGTACTAAAAAGCTCGAAACTGCAGACCATGGATCAAAATAAACGAGTTGGCTGTGTATTGCATGACAACAGGCTTTTTTCCTTTTGAGAATGAACTTCAATTCTTGAAGATAAAAAATCTTTTTTCATTCTTAACACAAAAGAATTCATCAAATCATAACCATTCAATTCAGTGGCAGATCTACCGAATCTAGAGCTAATAAAAGGAACAACTTAGTCTTTGGTATTTTTTGGGAGTTGATCGGCTCACAATGTTTGCTATAGACACAATATTTACAAAATGATTTCAGAAGGCGCTTTCTCGGCAGAAAGAAGCCATTGTGCGTCTACAAGTGTCACAACTCCCATCCTAGTTCTTCAACTTCAGTTTGCAATTTCGAATTGAAATGCGAGTAACGAATGCCAATGGTAGCCTTCAGAGCGATTGCACATGTGTTCATCAGGGTTGCCAGAATAAATACAATTGACCTTCAAAACGTAAGTCAGCAGCTCAATATTTACAGTCTAGCGCTTGAAGTTACCATGCAAATTTTGCAGAGCGCTGAATAATTGACTGGTATGAAATATAGAATGCTTTCCGACTACTTTTAGATTCAAAGCTATCTCAAATATCCAAAGCAACAATACACAATCAAACACCCAAATAGCACCAAAATCAAATATGAAAAAAAAAAAAAAAAAAAAAACACGTGTTTCAACATTAGCTATGTTGGGAATGTCGAGCAAAGTGAAATAGTAAAATATTTTAAAAGTTTGCAACGCTACCTATCTAAAAATATTTTGACTAAGTTACTACATATGTAGTTGATTCCTGTCAAAAAATAAATAGCTCTGCAGATCAACGAAAATGTTTCTGTAAGTCATTTTCAAAATTTGATACCTTTATTGAAATATTCGTGGTTTTTCAGAAACATTTCTTGTTATTATAAAATGATAACATTTTTACTATTAACAATCTAGCCATTAATAGGGATCTACTAATGTCCAGCTCAGTCCTTATTTAGTTTATATTAGGCATGTTTTCATTTTAAATGTTTAATGTAATTTATCAAGTGTAAAATGAATGAAGGGAAATAGTTCATTTCGTTTACTTATGTATTCATTTACTAAACTACGTAAGCATTTCTTTATTTATTAATTTATTCAAATTCCTTTACTAGTTATTTCACTTATTTATTCATTCATTCCCACTTAGTTTGTTGTTTATTCTCCATTTTATTCCCTTTTTTTCTTTTTTCTCATATATTAAGTAATTTATTTATTTGTTTTTTTATTTATTCGTTTATTCGCTTATTTCGACATTCATTTGATGAAATTTACTGTAAATCATCAAATGGAAAACGTTTCATTATTAAAACACTGTATTTTTCACTTTGCCCCATGAATTTTTATATGAAAATTTTCAACCTTTTTTGAAGGTGCAAAATAACTGCCAAAAATGAAACATAATATTTCAACGAAAGTTGCAGTAAAAAATACATTATTTCTTCTTTATGTACAATAATGTTCAGGACACATTTCCAACTCCCTCATTTTCAAACAGGTGCGTTATCCTAGCTATTTCACTTTGCCCCACATTCCCCTACTTATGTTGTTTTCAGAGTCCTTGCTCGTTTGCCATGCCGTGAATAAGGGTTACTTGGACCCTAGGGGGTTTCTTGAGCCCAACAGTAAAATGATAAAATCAGGGTTTGGTACTAGCGTTTGAGACTGCAGAGTTCTTCTACCTAGCGGAGAGACGAGGAACTACGTGTAAGTCTTCAACTAATAAGTACCAAACCCAGATTTTATCATTTTCTGTAATGGGCTCAAGTAACCCCCTAGGGTCCATGAAACTTTTATTTACGGTCCATAACTTTTTGATTATATCACAGTAAATTTTACAGACGAGAAAAAAAAATATATATATAGTGAATGTTCCAATAAAATGGTACTTCAGTTTCATTTTTTAAATAGCTATGACTCTGATTCTTTTGGATTCCGCTCCCCCCCCCTACCCTAAATTACACTTCAGACGATGAAATCTGGCAACCCCGACTTTTTCCGTGGAGGAACGATACTTTTCCACGACCCGTATTCGAAAACCAAAACCACAGTTCGTTTCCGCCAATCACATGGCGTCCAGCTTGATGGGCGGCTTGACGTCGACGAGCGGGGGGCTGGGGCTGCGGCGGTCGGCGGTGGTGCGGGGCGGCGTGGGGGGCGGCCCCGAGGGGGACGCCCCGGCCTGCTGGCCGCAGAGGCGGTGGTGCGACTCCCAGTCCTTGTGCTGGCAGAAGGGGCCGCAGTAGCGGGCCAGGTTGCAGCCGCTGCAGGTCTCGCTGGCCTTGCGGCCGCAGTTCCAGCAGTTCTGGAACGAATTAATTAGATAAATATCACATTGTCCCATAATTAATGTGAAAAATCGAAATTTCTACTCTAAAAAATTGATGTTTTTACAGTAGAATACAGGGTCATTCCATGTCAAGTGATCCAACGTTTTTTACCTTACATTTTTGTATTTCTTTCACATTTGGCTCATCAATTGTACCCCTTGAGGTAATCAAAAGTCTCAATTTTTGGATTTTTATCTCTATTATTTTTTCATTTATGAGACTTTGAACTTTGGAAATACCCTCGTTTTTTCATGGATAAGGGTACATAAAAGGGACCATAACTCAGCACCAAATATAGATAGAACAATTTGGTAAATGGCATTTTAAAGTACGTTAGTTGCCGCTTAATCTGATATGCAACATGACTAATTTGATAAAAATTTTCTTTTTCAAAAAATGAAATTTAAATTTCAAATTTAAATTTCTCGAAAAACATATAATGAATTTTTTTGAAAAAATTTTCAAAAATTCTTGTGTATTTCATCTATGTTTGTACAAATTTTTAGATTGGGATCTCAATGGGATCATATTTTTTTGAATTTTTGAATAAAACTGTATTGGAAAAAAATCACATTTTTTAGATTCTATTTATTTAAATACTAAGTTCTATTGCTTGTGATGGTCTAAAAAGTAGTGAACAAACATGAATATGTTTAAAGTGAGCTAGCATGAGCTTATAGATTTGTCAGGTTCACCCCCCTCCCCCCTTCATCCCCCGCACAACCACTCTTTTTTAATTCAAAACTGTTCAAAATGTTAAAAAAAAAAACTCTTTGACACAAAATGAATAGTAAACTTTTTTAAAGTTGGTAAATGAGTTTCCTTATATCTAGACGAAGTATCCCCCTCCTCCACCCAAATATACCATTAACTCTGTACTATTATGGCGTCTGACCTGGGGATTGAATTGACTATTATTTTTACTCTAGGTAAGTGATCTAACATTAACTTGTAGATTGGTTAGCTCCCCCTCCCTTCCTTCCTGACCCAACCATTTTCCCCCCAAACTGTTTAAAATGCTAAAAAAAAGCTTCTTTGATACAAAATGAACAGTAAACTTGTTTAAAGTTGATAAATGGGCTTCCTTATAACAAGGCAAAGTACAACCTTTCCCCCACCCAAATATACCATTAACGCTATACTAATATGACGTCTCACCTGGGGATTGATTTGAGGATTATTTTCCCCCTAGGTATATATTGTTTTTCAGACGAAATGTTTCGTTTTCAATCCGAACTTCACAAAGTGTACTTCCATTCAAAATCTGAATTTAAACTTATGGTTCATTTCATCTCCTCCCCCAATCTTCAATTTTGAAGGGAGGGAATAAATGGGTCGCCCCAAGATCATAGCAAACAGCAAAATAGCACTGTCTACCCTTGTTTTTATAATGTGTTCCCACTATTTTTACACAAAACTGAAAAGAAATTAAAGTGTCACGTTATATGTCAGTCCCCATCACTGCCTTTCCTTTCTCTTATTGGACAAAGCTCATGAGCTAATAGGAAAGAGTAACAAACAGAACAAACTGAAACACTACCAGACATCAGTAGAGACTAAGGTTTTAAAATGGGGCTAGGCGGGATGATAAAAAAAAAAAAGTTTGGAGTGGAAAGGTAGGGTAAGGGGGGGGGGGAGCAATCTGTAAAGAAGTTAAACAACATGTGAGGTTGTGCTCAAAAAAGCAGTGTTTGTTTTATATATATAGATATATCTTGCTGCATTACTTTCCTTTACAACAAAATGAAAAAGAACACAAACGATTAAAAAAATGAAATAACAGCTGCATACTAGATAATGTGGAAAGATAGTTATGGGGATACAGACATATGATCAGATATTTTGATTTATTTTCAGTTTTGTGCGAAAAGAATAGAAAAAACGATGAGAACAAGGCGAAACAGTGCTATTTTGCTGTTTGCTATGATATTGGGGCGACCCATTTATTTCCTCCCTTCAAAATTGAAGATTGGTGCTGGAGTAGAAGATGAAATGAATCATAAAGTTAAATTTCAGATATTGAATGGAAGTACACTTTGAAGTTCGGATCGAAAAGAAACACTTCGTCTGAAAAACAATATATATACCTAGGGTGAAACTAATCCTCAACTCAATCCCCAGGTTAGACGTCATATTAGTATAGTGTGAATGGTATATTTGGGTGGGGAGGGGGATACTTCGTCTAAAACTTCGTCTTTAAATAAGTTTACTATTCATTTTGTATCAAAGAGTTTTTTTTTTTTTTAACATTTTGAACAGTTTTGAATTAAAAAAGAGTGGTTGTGCGGGGAAGAAAGGGGTAGGGGGGTGAACCTGACAAATCTATAAGCTCATGCCAGCTCACTTTAAACATATTCATGTTTGTTTACTACTTTTTAGACCATCACGAGAAAGAGAACTTAGTATTTAAATAAATAGAATCTAAAAAATATCATTTTTTTCCTATACAGTTTTATTCAAAAATTCAAAAAAATATGATCCCATTGAGATCCCAATCTAAAAATTTGTACAAACATAGATGAAACACATAAAAATTTTTGAGAATTTTTAAAAAAAAATTCATTATATGTTTTTCGAGAAATTTAAATTTGAAATTTAAATTTCATTTTTTGAAAAAGAAAATTTTTATCAAATTAGTCATGTTGCATATCCGATTAAGCGGCAACTAACGTACTTTAAAATGCCATTTACCAAATCGTTCTATCTATATTTGGTGCCGAGTTATGGTCCCTTTTATGTACCCTTATCCATGGAAAAATGAGGGTTTTTCCAAAGTTCAAAGTCTCATAAGTAAAAAAATAATAGAGATAAAAATCCAAAAATTGAGACTTTTGATTACCTCAAAGGGTACAATTGATGAGCCAAATGTGAAAGAAATACAAAAATGTAAGGTAAAATTTTTCTCAGATTTTGGATCACTTGACGTGGAATGACCCTACAGCTAATTTTATAGTGACAAATTGTAACAATTGCTAATTTTACAGTGATAAACTGAAATTTCTAATTTTACCGTAATAAACCTGTAAAATTACTAAACTGCAGTAATACATTGTAAAATTGTTGCTTCGCAGTAAGAAACTAAAATTGCTAGTTTTACACTTTATTGCTGTGCATTTTACAGTTTCAAATTGGAACCTCGGCTGCCAGTATTATACTCTAAAAAGAACAGTTCAATTTTTTGTAGTTTAGAAGAACCACCAAAAGAGCAAAGGAACTGACCTCCGTGGCCTCCTCCTGTTGGGCGAGGGCGTCCTCCGCCGCCTGCCTCCGGGCCTCGGCCAGCAGCCTCTCCAGGCGGAAGCGCTCCCCGGCCGACTTACCCTCGCCCAAGGCGGCGGCCCTCGCCAGCTCCTGGCGCTTCGCCTCGGCTTCTTCTGCCGCTGTAAGACAGACCACACTAACAATCAGGCTCACGCTTTTAGTCTGAGATTGCCCTATCCTCATCGAGTTCTTTCATAATAAAATTTTAAAATACCTTTGTGCATAAATGTATAAATGATAAATACAACGTAAAAAAACCACAAATACGCAGAGATACTGCACGTGTTTCGGCGTTACAAGGTCTTTTGTCGGATGTTTGTGCATCCATATGCTCACAATTTTTTGCATTGAAAATGGCGTTCATTGTAGTGTCGTAACACGTGTCTGCAGTATCCCTGCTTATTTGTGCTTTTTTTTTTTACGTTGTATTTATCCTTTATACATTATCTCATAAGTCTAAGAGCTAGCAACGTTTTCGAGTCATTATTTTAAGACGTCTGGCTCTTTAATATATCTTTCCGATAATACATCTGGCCGAAGAGAGTGATATTGTTTTTTTCACTGGCGCATCACATTTTTGATGGTAAAAAGAGTGAATAAACATTTTGGGACATTCGGAAATTTAAACCTGTTATAAGTACGTCGTGTAATATATTAATGGAAAGTACTATTTCTTGCCTCCAGAATAATTTTGATTCTACTACAATTAGAAAAGAAGTCGCATGTAAAACCTTTTTTTTTTTTCGGTTTTCAACAGCTCTGTATTTTGTATAGTTCTTGAAGTAGAAATCTTGGCATATGCGTCCTTCACACCAATTTCTGTCAAAATCGGAAATGGTGAAAATCTGGCAAAAACTTTTTTTTTTCATGGCTGATTTAACGTGGAATCGCCCAAAAATGACTTTAAAATCCCTATTTTGTTCAGTACAAGCGATGCGCAGTGAAAATCGCAGGGAAAAACATCCAGTCAAACCTGTACGTGTCGAATTTCACGGGACAGAAGAAAACTTTTAGATACAGAGGCTGTGATGTATTTACGAAAATAAGCAATCGGAGCAAAGTCAAATACTTAAGAGATTGTTTTGCATCGATATTGTTGAATATTTTACAGTGCGACTTGTAGCGAGTCCACGTTTTACTAATTGAAGATTTGTTGTAGAAAACACTGTAAGTGCCAGGATGGTCAATTTTTATTTTCTTGTGCCAAAACATTGTACACTCAGGCACATTGAAAATAGCGACCCAAGAAGAAAGCATCGGATTGAAATGAAATTTAATACACATAATGATACAGATGAGAGATTCACTTGATCTCAAAATCGAGACAATTGAACGAATACAGGGTGTGCGAGGACACAAATACAGAGCAACTTCAATAGCGTGTTGGACCACCTCTAGCTGCAATACATGCCGCCACACGGTCCGGCATTGAGTTGATTAGACGCCTGATGTTGTCCTGAGGCAGATGGGCCCACAAATTTGCAACAGTCAAAGCCAAATCACGCACAGAGTGACAAGATGGCATCTGACGTTTTAGCTGATCCCACACGTGTTCTATAGGGGATAAGTCGGGGGAGCGGGCCGGCCATGGAAGAGTCTGAAATTGGCGTAGGAAGTCTTGAGCAACTCTTGCTGTGTGCGGACGAGCATTATCTTGCTGGAAAATTGCCCCTGGGAGACCATTTAGGAAAGGTCCTACATGGGGTCGAAGAATATCATCAACATAACGTTGGCCGGTTAAGTTTCCACGCATCACAATTAGATTGGACCGGCTATCATAGGATATGGCCTCCCAGACCATTACACCAGCTGTGCGGGCAGTGTGACGTAGAACAATGTGGGAGGAATTGTACCGCTCACCTGGGCGCCTCCACACCCGTACACGGCTATCATCAGTCCCTAAAACAAACCGAGACCCATCACTAAACACAACTTTTTGCCAATCTGTGACATTCCACATGGATCTGGCTTGGCACCACTGTAGACGCAGTCGCTGATCAATCCGACGATTTCTTCTTGGGTCGCTATTTTCAATGTGCCTGAGTGTATGTTCCAATGGGAATCCTGCTGAAAAAACTGAATGTGCCAATCTTTGTTCTGAAGTTTACAAAATAAATCCAAAGATGGCATTTTAAACTTTCATTGTTCTCCACAAATTTTAATGATAAAATTGGCTTATTTCAGAAAGTAGTGGAAAAATAATCAAAAAAAATTATCAAATACTTACATTCTCATACAATAGTAACAAACTTGTGATTGTTGATTGGTAAAAATATGAAAAGAAGCTAAAGTTTTAGTTTTTTGGCTTTTCTGATAATTTTAATTTTTGGCACTTACAGTGTTGTCTACAATAAGTCTTCAATTGTCAAATCTAATACTGCAGTCAACTCTCACTTATGCGCCTGCCCTAGGGACCAACAGAAAAAGGCGCATAACTGAGGGAGACGTATAAGTGCACAAGCCTATTTAAAGGACTAAAACGCAACACAGGCTCTAATGAGAGAGTGAATAAGAACGTTTCTATAGAAAAGGGACATATGACTACAGTTTGACAATGACTGTAACGTAACTATAATTATTAAGAGAAAACAAAAGCTGTAGTATACCTAATTACAAATAGTTCAATTTAAAACGATGCATAATAGATAATTGTTCCTCTCCGAACTCTAGTTCATGCGGAAAAAATGCCTTCCGTGAGCAATAAAGGCGAAAGATTAAAGAGGAGAGTAAAGAAAAATGCTTATTTTTTAAAGGAAATAAATACATTTTCATACATTTTAGGGAAAATTCGGCGCATAAGTGAAATATTTATCTTTAGAGCGACGCATAAACGAACGATACTATCATTATTTATGTGCTGGGACCATTTAAAATTGTCGTATAAGTGAAAAAGGCGCATAAATGGGGCGACGTATAAGTGAGAGTTCACTGTATATCTGTAGAAAGTTGATGCATACCTTCAAGTACGAACATAGTGTTTGAATCAGTGGTTGGAAAAACCACATATTTTTTTGTAGCGAACTACAACTACAACTACTTTCTTATAAATGTAGTTAACTAGAGCTACAACTACTTTTTTTTAAATGTAGCGAGCTACACTACTTTTGAAATGTAGTTGCTACTTCGCTACTTTTTAAAAATAAATAAATAAAAAGAATACACCGTTTGAGGATCGACCGAAAAAATTCGAAAAGTGGTTTAGATTAAAAAATTACCTCATTCGAATATGGAATAGAAATAGGAATTGTCTTTGAATTTATTTGTTATTTTTCCTTTTTGTTCCTTTTTTTTGCTAAAATTTGTATTTTTAGATTTCTTTTACAATTTTTACGAATATTCGACATAAGAACCACCTTGTTTTTTTCCTTCGTTCTCTTTTTTTTTTTTCATTTATTTATTTATTTATTTAATTCAAAGTAGGTTCTAGAAATCGCTACAAACTACTACTTTTTTGTATCGCGCTACTCGCTACTCTACTTTTTTTAAAAAGTAGTGCGCTACACTACAAACTACTAAAAAATGTAGCTACTACAGTAGTTTCGCTACTTGTAGCGCGCTACTTCCGACCACTGGTTTGAATGATTGTGTAGATGATTTTTGTCTCCAAGTTATACAATTGATAAAGGCGACTGGAGATGAAATTCGAAAACGATAGTCGTAGAAATTCGAGATAAAGAAGTTTTCGGGAAAAATTATTCGAGACAAACATGAGAAAAAAACATTAAATTTATGCTGTAAAAGCGGTGAAAATTAAAAATTTCGACATAGAGAGGTCTTTGAGATAAGTAGGTTCGAGATAAACAGGTTCGACTGTAATAGGAAAGCAGCAGTCGAGGAAAAGGCCTCACCTGCCCTCCTCCGAGCTTCGGCCTCCGCCCTCCGGAAGTGGGGGGCGAGCTTCTTGGGGAGGTCCGGGGGGTCGGAGGGCGGCCGGGGCGGCGCCCACCCGGAGAACTCCGCCCGGTGCTGCAGGATGCACAGCGCCCGCTTCGTCTTCTCCACCATGCCCAGGATGCAGCTCAGCATCTGGAGGTCGAAATAATTTGAAAATACAGTTAAAAAAAACTAAAAATTACGCTTTTAGAGAGTTGATCAAAATATCTCATGATACTCGGATTTTCAAAACTATTGAATATCCGCTAAGTTTACATGCGCTTATAATAAATATATCAACATGTAATATAGTTTAGCCTTTATCAATTATAACAGTGTAAAATACATTATTTTTATATTTGTGAAGAACGTGCATTTTATTCAGAGTTACGATACAAACAACTAAAACACTTGTAATGTGTTGTGACATGTAACGGAGGCATACAAGTATCCCTCCGTTCATTGAAAAGCGGATTTAAAAACACTAAAACATTATTGATTTTTATTAATTACTGTTTAAAATTGCTCATACTTTTCTACAGCTCATAAAAAAATTGTTTCGAGACTAAATATTTTTGAAACCAACTATTCTGGATCTAAAAAAGCGCGTTTTCTGTAGAATGATCCTATTTTGAATTTCCAATTTCAATATTATGTCTTCTTTTAGTTTTTATTAAGTGTTATGCGTATCTCTACTAATGATAAAGCTGAAGGTTTGTCTGTCTGTCTTGTTTTCTGTCTGTCTGTTACGCGCGTAGCGCCAAAACCGTTCGGTCGATTTTCATGAAACTTGGTACAAAATTAGTTCGTAGCATGGGGTGATGCACTATGAAACGATATTTCGAAATTTCTATTTCGTCCTTTTTCTATTCTAATTCTTAGCGAAAATTCAATAAAATAGGGAAGAAATACTTAATGCACATTTTCAAGTCTTATGTCATTCGAAAGCTTGAAATTTTCTGCTAAAAATGATGTCAGTTTGAAGTTTTTACGAGCATTAGAAGAGCTGTAATAATTGTTCTTAGAATCCCGGAAATTCAAGGCTTACCTTCAGCAAAGCAAGCCAAACGATTCTAAAATGATTGAGCTCGAGAATAAAATTCGTTTGAAAATAAAGATGAAATGAAATATTTTATCAACGGAAATCAACTTTTCATGTTGTTACCATGGTTACGTTTTTATTTCGTTTATTTGTTTCGTTTTTTTTCCCTTAATAATTTTTAAAATGTTTTTGTTTTTGTAACAATCCAAACTCCAAGCCTTATTAAAATTAGTCAAACGAAATATAATAAAACCGTGATAAGATGGCACCTGTCAATCAAATGAGAAATCGACTCCTTTCCTTAAAATAGGTAGAGAAGGAAGAAACTGACGCGTACCATTTTTGTAAGTTTAGAGACATTTTGGCGATCTGACAAGTTGCATAGAAGAGGGAGTAAGGCTTTAGCCAAATGAGGTCAAAAAAGAGACAACAGGTTAGTAAACCATTCTAAATTTATAGTCTGCAAAACATATTTTACTTCATTATTAATTTATTTCAATTTAAAATGCTGTAAATGGCTTGAGTGAACGAATTTAGCTTTTAATTTATAGTTTGCTGGTTGATGTTTGTCGATGTTTATTGTTTTTATTATCATTATGAAGTGTAATGCACAAAATTTCTATGACTAATACTTAAAATTTTTAGGATCAGTTGAGTTTAAAGGAAAAAAGTGTTCCAAATATATTTTTGCTTAGTAATAATTTATGGTTGGTCTGTAATTTGCAGCAGTAATTGCATTGATGAATAATAAAAGATAATATTAAAAGTTAATTTTTTGGCGACTTTTTTACAATTTTTCATTCAATTCTATTTTAGTATATTTACTTATATCGTATTGCGGTATTACAACGTTCTTTCTAAAATGCGTCATTTCGGAATATATATATATATATATATATATATATATATATATATATATATATATATATATATATATATATATATATATATATATTTTTTTTTTTTTTTTTTTTTGAAGTTAGGAAAGAAAACTTTCTTCTTCTTTTAAAATTTGGTAAGATTTCTATTGGTTTCTGTGAGCGACAAAATTGTTATTATTTTCTCTTTTGGCTTATTTTCGTGCACCTCCTCTTGGGGTTGCATTCGAATGTCCCCAAGGGAGAGTTTTACCCCTTTTACGAAGTAAATCAGTGTTAATTTCAATCAGACAAAAGTGATATGAATTGGCACGACCACTTGGCGATATATCGCCAAGTTTTTGGTCGCCAAGTGTTTGACGCCAATTTGGCGACATATCGCCAAGTTGGTGACAAATTTGGCGAAAAAAATTATTATTTCTTTTTATTTGGGTTCATTTGGCGCTATTGGCGATATTTTGCGAAAAATCCTCTGAATGATGTTAAAATCGGCGATATTTAGGAGATTAATCATTGTAAAACTTTTTTTTTTGCATTGTTTCGTGGCAAACTAGAGATGTAAATGTTTTGAATTGTTATCTTGCTCACTTCAAGCACTATTTTAGCACTCAAGGCATCTACGAAGAAATTTTCACGTAAAAAAAAGCAGTGTGGGATCCATACCAAATTTTTGTATCATACTTGGAAGGTATTATAGTTGAATTATAACTAAAATAGAGTATTTTATCTGCAACATCAATTTTCTACAAATGAACTTTTAATTTTATACCACGGGCAAAGCCGTGCGGGTACCGCTAGTGTGTACTAAACACATAATATCAAGATTCAACGCACCGTGTGGATGTTCCGCCATTCTTCGTCCATTTCTCTGTCTTCCACAAATTCTCGGCTCAAGTGACCTATTCGGGAAAGAAATGGAATTTTTATAGAGCATCGGGGGAAAAAACAGAAAACATATTAAACTAATAAAAAATTAAAATTCATACAAGTGGTAATTTAAACAACTTCAGCCGTTTAGCCTTAGGGCACGGTCTAGTTGGTCTATTCAGTAATTAGGTCCTGATGAATTCATGGAGGATCTTATTCAATGGGACTGAGATCCGAAAACATGTCCCTTAAATGAAGGTGTTCCTTAAAAGAGTAAGAGTGGATCGTCTATATAAATCTTCTATACAAATAAAAATGTATTGTTACAAATCTTGTAAATAGTTGTTGTTTTTCTTGCCTTGCATCATTTTCACTAGTTTTGGTTTTATCTGGCGACATGTTGCAAAAGTATCTGAAGATATCACCTTTATTACTTGTATACCGGCCCTGTAACGTTTTGTAGTTTTTACACTTGCCCTACATTTAATAAGCATGAAGACATTTTCGCGTGGGTTTTTCTTTTTATCACTAGAATTTTCTTGAATGGATTATTTAAGTTATGAATGAACAGAATACTCCAGATTTTGCTAGAATGTTGTAGAAATATCTTTCCGAGTATAAATAGCTGTCCGACTGCCTTGAACACAGTTAGTCAGTTAGTTGTTTTTCAGATTTGATTTCTGGTGACAGGTTTTATTCGCTTGGGCGAATGTTTATTTTGCTTTTGTAATTTCTTAATTACTGTTCACGTCAGATACGTGGTGCTGAGTTACTGTTGAGTAGGGTGGAGCGAAAAAAATGAATTTTTGATTTTCGTAAACGGGTACCTTTCATTTACTGTGAATGAGGCTAAGTAACAATTCTGTAAAATATTTCACTTTTGCGACGTTATCTTTAGTCTGCGCATTTGGCCCAAAGTTTTGAAACTTTTGATTTTTTCTAGATTTTTCAAAATTTTTTTTTTTTTGAATATTGCAAATGAAAAAATTAGTGACGGGTGTTTATTAAATGGAAGAAAGATGTTTGAAATATACGAAGAATTTTTTAAAACAATTTTACATTATGATTTTAGTCTGCGCATTAGGCCCAAAGTTTGTCAAATTTTCCGAAATTTCCGATATTTTCAATATTGAGCAAAAATGTTTTAATTTAATATTTCCTTTTAATATTTACTTAAAGTGCCTTCAAAACATTTTCTGAATCATTTTAATTTTTCTTTGAACTACTCAGCCCTTTACTTGCTCATTGAAATTACCCAGGATTCACCACGAGGAAGTGGCCGCATTTTGGGTGCCACACGAGCTCCCCTTGCTTCCAACCAATGAGTGCATACATTTACATTTCTTAGACAAGTCAGGAACAATAATGTGTTTCTTTGCGTAGGAATTTGTTTGCATTGGTTTTGATGGATGCACAACAAAGACAGGAAACTACAAAGGTGTAATGCAGAAACTGGAAGAAAAACTTGGTAGACCTCCGTAGTGGAATATTTGCCAATTACATTTGAATGAACTTAATTTGCGGCATTTTTTGTAAACGCTAGATAGACCTACCAGTGGACCAAAGTGATTTTTTGGGCCTATTGGAAAAAGCTAAACAACATGTTATACTTTCAAATCAGTTCAATATGAACCTATAGAGTTTGTCATTGATCAGATCGATGGTAACAATAAAACTGATTTTAGTACTGAGCAACAGTAACTTCATAAGATGAGCAAGGCAGTTTTGACTGGGAAAATATCCAAAAAATTATGAAACAGAAGTCCAAGAAAGCTTTCCCAACTGACTACAGCAAACATAATCTTTAGAATATAATTTTTAAAAGAGTTCGTAACTTTCGCGGTAAAAGTGTCCTTGCTTTTTTAGGATGAAGGGCAGACGTTACTAATTTAGCTATGAATTTGTGTGAGATTACGAAGAGTTACACTTATCTCTCCGGGAAAAAGCAGAAAATTGTATTCACATCTATTCAAAACAATGTATACTTTGCACCCAAGAAATATGCTGTTATCAAATGTGTGTATGTTTGTTCCTTATGCAAATGCAGTTTTCGTCGAAATTTTATCAAACTTAGCACAGAGGTTCCTTGATGCGCTAGAATTCACATAGGCGGGGTTTTGAAATTCTAAAAAAATCCAAAAAGCTCAAAATTCAAATTTTTTGTCTCAAAATGGCCATTTTCTTTCAATTTTGAATAGATAGAGTTACTGAGATAAGAGTTTAAGCATACAAATTGATGAAATTCAGAAAGATTAAGGATTCAGATTAGGAGTATTTCCCAACTAAGATTACGATTGACAATGAATTATCAATTTACGGCTCACCTATTTCATTTAACATGAAATAAGTTTTTATATTCCCATGTGGATAGAATTCATTCAAATATTTTTTTTAGAACTACGTTGCATTAATAAGCACACGTGCAAAGCCGGGAGATAATCTAGTTAGTTCATAAGAGAGAGCGTATAAAGAAACTTATTTTAAATCGTATTATCAACGCTCAATATAGAAAACAAACAAGTTCAGATCCTAAAAAAAGATAAAAATCTATTTTTATACATCACATACATAAATCAAAAATCAGAATACATCGATATGATTTCTTGTCATGATGTGGAAATTACAAAGCCACCTTTTACACGTAATTTAACAACACAATATTTACGAAGATTACTGGAAGCTGATTATTTAAATATGATTTCTAAATGTGCTCTTTTTAAACTTCCATTCAAGACTCTATCGGTTGAAAGAGCTTTCAAATCGATCACACGCTCTTCAAAATTGGTATGTAATCACAGGAAAAGAAAAAGTTTAGTAAAAACGAGGATATCTGACAGAAATATTTGATCCAGTTACGACACAAAGGAACAATTTAACTATTAAAAACGTATCTAAGAAATGTAAATTCGTGCTCGCAATGGTTGGAAGGAAGGGCTCACGTGCAGGACTCGAAATGTGGTCACCTCCTCGTGGTGAGTCCTGGGTAGTTCCACATAAACTAGTGAAGAGTTGCACAGTTCAAAGTAATAAGAAAATGAATAAAATCAGGTTTGAAGACACTTCAAGTGAATATTGAGAGGAAATACTGAGTTAAAAAATGTTGAAAATATCAGAAATTTTGGGATGTTTGATGAACTTTGAGCGTAATGCACGAACTAAAATCATAATTTAAAACGGTTAAAAAAAATTCCTTGCCTATTTTAAACCTTTTTCTTCCATTTAATAATCACCCGTCACTAGTTTTATCATTTGCAATATTTAAAAAAAAAATTTGAAAAATCTAGAAAAAATCAAAAATTTCAAAACTTTAGGCCAAATGCGCAGACTAAAGATAACGTCGCAAAAGTGAAATATTTCACAGAATTGTTACTTAGCCTCATTCACAATAAATGAAAGGTACCCGTTTACGAAAATCAAAAATTCATTTTTTTCGCTCCACCCTACTGTTGAGCGTACAGTGTACTGTTTGTTACGTAATTGCTGGATGTTTAGCAATTGTTTCCTGCCCCTATTGTAAATAAGTGTACATACTTGTAAATAAATTTATAGTTACTTCCTCAAGATTGGAATGATTATTTAAGAAAGTTGAAGGTGCTACGAACTCGTTACAGTATGTATGTTTGTTCTTTATATAAATCTACAGTTTTCATCGGATTTTCATTAAGCTTGCATAGAGTTTCCTTAATGCACTAGAATTCACCTAGGCTAGGTTTTGAAATTAAAAAATCCAAAAACCTCAAAATTCGAATTTTTTGTCTCAAAAAGGCCATTTCCTTTAAATTTTGAATAAATAGAGTAATAGAGATAAACTTTTAAGCATATAATTGATAAAACTTAACATATTTATGTAGGAATATTTTCCAACAAAGTAACAATGAATTATTAATTTAAAGCTCACTTATTTCATTTTAGCATGAAATAAGTTAAAAACAATTATAATTCATGTTTTAATTACCTTTGGAGCATTGGCACAAATATTGTATGATGCAGCAAAATGAGAGATTCCAATAGAGCTGTGTCGTATTAATAAGCACCCGGGCAACACCGGGTATAATAAAATAGTAAATAATAATAATAATAATAATAATAATAATAATAATAATAATAATAATAATAATAATAATAATAATAATAATAATAATAATAATAATAATAATAATAATAAGTACCTGGGGGACCAAACCCCGCTCGGTTAAAAAAAAGAGGTTTGTAAAATCGTGATTTTTTTTCTTTTAAGTTTGAAGATAAACTTGAAAAGCATTTTGAGCCCTTGGTTGTAAAACGCATTTAAAACAGTCGTCATTTATTTAAAAAAATACAGCCTTGTTTGGACAAGACATCATCATCTCAACATTATTTAAACGATGCGCACCGTAAAATCACACCACAATAACTTTATTGTGATCGATCTCTAACATTTCAAAAACAATAACAATTCTAACATGTTGCCAAAACTTTTTTGCCAAATACCATAAAAATTCAAATTTACTCTGATGTGATTAAATATGAAATCCATCGTTATACACTGCTCGACATTGAAAATGCAAAAGGAGTGGTCAGAAATTGATGAAATTTGGTAAGAAGACAGAGACAGCATGGAACAATAAGTGATATTTATTTCAAAATAAATAAGCAAAATTTAGAGCGAGGACGGCGTCGGCTCAGTAAGAAGTAGGACCACCGCGGACAGCGATGCACGAAGAAACACGTCTAGGCATGGAGTCAATAAGCCTGCGGATGGTGTCCTGAGGGATGGCACTCCATTCCCTTTCAACCATTTGCCACAGTTCGTCCTCTGAGCGAGGCAGTGGCAGGTTCTGCAAACGGCGTCCAATCACGTCCGACACATGTTCGATTGGTGACAAGTCAGGAGAGTATGGTGGCCAGGAAAGCATCTGTACACCTCGTAGAGCATGTTGGCTGATTCGAGCACTGTGAGGCCGGGCGTTATCCTGTTGAAAAATTGCATTTGGCAGACCCTGAAGGTAGGGGATATCCACCGGCCGCAGTACATTATCTACATATCGTTGGGCCGTCATAGTGCCCCGAATACGAACTAAAGGTGATACGGAATTGTATTCAATAGCGCCCCAAGCCATTATGCCACGTTGTCGCGCTGTGGGGCGTTCCACAGTTACTGCCGGATTCGATCTTTCTCCACGTCGACGCCACACACGTATGCGATGACTATCGCTGGACGAACAGAAGCGGGATTCATCTGAGAACACTACGGTTTGCCATTCTGTCATCCACGTCGCTCTGGTCCGGCACCATTCCAAACGTTGGAGTCTGTGCTGTGAGGTCAATGGCAGTCTTCTTAGCGGGCGCCGTGATTGCAGGCCACGTGCAACCAGTCGACGGGAAATGGTTCTGGTCGACACAGGAACATCCGGGGTACCTTGCACGTGCTGCAGAATCGACGTACAAGTGACTTGCGGGTCCGCCACAGCTTGTCGGTGAATCCGTCGATCCAAGCGGTCTGACGTCACTCTGGCTGCACCTGCACCCCTCAATGTGGCTACATTTCCTCTTTCCAACCATCTCCGACACAGCCGATGCACAGTGCTTGCATCCATGTGGGTATCAGCTGCAATTTGACGTATGGACCAACCTCCCCTTCTCAGTCCGATCACCATACCCCTCGTAAAGTCGTCTATATGCTGGAAGTGTCTTCGTTGAGGACGGCGTGGCATTTCCTCCTATCACACGTATCCTTCGAGACAAAAACCAAATTTCTCCGATAATTAGTCTGGCAGAAAAACCAACATGAACATAGCCCACTTTTCAACTTCATTCTCTTATATCTTACTTCACGTGCGTCGGAGAGCTGCGCATTTCATATCATTTTCATAACTCAGTGACATGCGTCTACGGTAAAATTTGCATGAATTTCTGACCACTCCTTCTTGGTGTTGCATTTTCAATGTCGAGCAGTGTAAGAAAACGCGATTGCTATGAAACAGTAACAATAATAGTAATCATAAAGAAAATGGTGAAAGAAAGCTTGTCAAACTTTTAATGAAGGCCCAAAAAAAGTTTTTTTTTTTTTTTTTTTGGGGGGGGGGGAAACTCGTGTTTTTACAGGAAAAACACCGATGTAGATGAACTCAGAAACCAAAACTTCTAAATACAAAACTTTATCAGAATCATTAGAGCCGTTTTCAAGATCAGAAATGTAAATTTATATGTATATTTATACAAGAATTGCTCGTTTTAAGATATAAGATAATAATAAAATGAGAAACTGACCGTAGAGCGGCCTGTAGAACTCGCGCTCAAGCCGCTCGTATCTGTCTAGGCGGCCGTCCCTGAAGGCCTGCTCCTCGGCCAGGCGCAGGCTCAGCCCCGGGGGCAGGGGGCTGGTCCTGGGATTGGAGGGGGGCAGGGCGACCTGGTGGCGCTTGGCGGGGGGCAGGTCGCCGTTCAGCTCGCCGTAGTCGGGGTCCAGCTTACCGTTCCTGAAGACCAAAGCATTTTGTATATCAGTTGCATTACTAGTGTAATAAATAAAGGATTATGAAGTGAAAAAGAGAGAGTTTTTCTTTTAGTAGTCTAAGGGCCATGCTCCACATCAGCGTAAATCGCGACCGAAACTGAAGGCAGAAACCGAAAATCCGGGTACTTTCCATAGGAACACCATTGAATCCATTTTACGCTTCTGCCTAATTTTTCTGCTTTACGTCGATGTGGAGCATGGCCCTAAGAGTTAGCACCGTTTTCGAGTGACAATTTGAAGACGTCTGGCTCTTTAATATATATTTCCCTGTGCTCTTCCGAGCAGCATGAAGGGTGGGGGGGGGGCAGCAGAGAGGGGTTGCATTTTTTACTGCGCATTTTGCTGGTCCAGTTCCCCCAAATTAATTTTACCCGATTTGAATAAATATGGGTACACATCAGGGCCATATTTAAGGGGTGCGTTTTTAGGGTTCAAGTTCAAACCCTTGTCGAAATTTTTCAAAACTATTCCAAAAATGCTTGTTATAGTTTCTCTCTGAAAAAATTATTATAATAATATTTAATTTTAATTTCCTTATTTACATTGAAACTGCATTTGAAAAATGAAATGATCATTATTGAAAAATTGTGCAAATGAAGTGTTTTTTTCTGAAGTATTATTTTTATTGTAGTTATTGCAAACATAATTTCTTAACAATACACCTTTCCGTTCGAATTTTTAATACCTCTAAAAAAAACACCGAAATTTAAATTTGTAAATACCAAGCTCTATATTTAGCACATCTTATAAGTAATATGCAATACACTGAAGTGACAAAAGTCATGGGATACCTCTTAATATCGTGTCGGCCCTCCTTTTGCCCGGCGAAGTGCAACAACTCGACGTGGCATGGACTCAACAAGTCGTTGGAAGTCTTCTGCAGGAATATTGAGCCATGCTGTCTCGATAGACGTCCATAATTGTGAAAGCGTTGATGGGGCAGGATTTTGGGCACGAACAGACCTCTCGATGGTGTCCCATAAATGCTCAATGGGATTCATGTCGGGCGATCTAGGTGACCAAATCATTCGTTGGAATTGTCCAGAATTTTCTTCAAACCAATTGCGAACAGTTGTGGCCCGGTGACATGGCGCATTGTCATCCATAAAAATCCCATCGTTGTTTGGGTACATGAAGTCCATGAATGGCTGCAAGTGATCTCCAAGTAGCTGCACATAAGCATTTCCAGTCAATGTTCGGTCCAGTCGCACTAGAGGACCAAGTCCATGCCATGAAAAAACAGCCCACACCATTACGGAGCCACCACCAGCTTGAACAGTGTCTTGCTGACAGTTTGGGTCCATGGCTTCGTGGGGTCTGCGCCACACTCGAACCCTACCATCGGCTCTTACCAGCTGAAATCGTGACTCATCGGACCAGGCCACGGTTTTCCATTCATCTAGGGACCAACCGATATGCTCACGTGCCCACGAGAGTCGCTGCAAGCGATGTCGTTCTGTCAGTAAAGGCACTCGAGTCGGTCTTCTGCTGGAATAGCCCAAGAAATCCAACGATTTCCGAAATGGCATGACCCATGCGTCTAGCTCCAACTAACATTCCGCGTTCAAAGTCTGTTAATTCACGTCGTGCGATCATCATCACGTTAAAACCTCTTCACATGAATAACTTGAACAGAAATGAAAGCTCTGTAAAAGCACTGCGCATTTATACCTGTTCTATGCGATGCTACTGCCATCTGAAAATTTGCATATTGCTATCCCATGACTTTTGTCACTTCAGTGTATGTTACCGCCCATAAGCCAGAACGGAAGTAATTACACCCGCAGCTACGATCATGACATAATGAGACCGACAGTCTCAGGATGCCTTAGTCCTGGCTTATGGGCGGTAACATATTGCATATTGCAAGACTAGGGTAGCTGGGGGGTAGTAGTCTTCAATTTACGAGTTGAGCCGTACCATGGTTTTGCGGACGTGCGCTGATAAGGTAAATACTGTAACAAATCTTGTAAATAGTTGTTGTTTTTCCTGCCTTGCATCATTTTCACTAGTTTTGGTTTTATCTGGCGACATGTTGCAAAAGTATCCGAAGATATCACTTTTATTATTTGTATACCGGGGCCCTGAAACACTTTGTAGTTTTTACACTTGCCCTACATTTAATAAGCATGAAGACATTTTCGCGCTGAGCTGCAAGGTTGTAGGTTTTTCTTTTTTTGTTACTAGAATTTTCTTGAATGGATTATTTAAGTTTGTGAATGAACGAACACTCCGTATTTTGCTAGAACGTTGTAGAAATTTCCTTCCGAGTATAACTGCCTCTTTTCAGATTTGATGTCTGAGAGGCTCGTTTTATTCGCTCGGGCGAATGGTTGCTTTGCTTTTGTAATTGCTTAATTACCGTTCACGTTGGATACGTGGTGCTGAGTTACTGTTGAGAGTACAGTGTACTGTTTGCTACCTAATCGCTGGATGTTTAGCAATTGTTTCCTGCTCCTATTGTAAATAAGTGTACATACTTGTAAATAAATTTATAGTTACTTCCGCAAGATAGGAATGCTCATTTAAAGAAAGTTGAAGGTACTACGGACTCGTTGCAATAATGCATATTGCAAGACTAGGGTATAAGTCTTTGCCTTCAATTTACGAGTTGAGCCGAACCATGGTTTGCGGACGTTCGCTGGTAAGTTCAATCCATTTCACCTGCCAGTTTGAAGGCGATCTTGGCTTCAATAAGAGGATCTTTGCCTCCAGCTCGGTTATTGGCTATTCCCGACTGAGGAGTCCACAATAAGGACGGAACTGCCGTCTCGGGATGTCATGATCGAGCTGTGGGTGTCATTGCTTCACATCTTATAAGTGTCCGCCGTCAGATAGAAATTTCAAAAGTGCTCCTTTGAATGCTCGCATATGGATACACTCATCTATCCAGAATTAGTTTCCCTTCCTTGAAAATATGAGGTGTACTGGTGCGCCATTTTCACAAGTCTGTTTAGTGTTATCATCGCCTGTGGCGATATAGAAATTCCTTAGGCTACCAAAAACTTGGACCTCACGCAGGGAAAACTTCAGACGTAAACACGCTGTTGTGTATCTATTAACATCAAAGGCGAGGGACTCTCAGAAATGCGAGCAAATAGTAAACAAGTGCTCGTGTTCCTAGAAATCCAGCCATGTGTTTTTTGTGTTCATGGTATAATGGCAAATGGTTGACATTTGTTGCGCCCAGCGAGAATTCCTGTTTGGTGTGAAGCGACATGCAATGACACTTTTCGGAGCATAAATTCGAAGGAATGTAAACCTCTCTGACAAGGGAACGGTAATAACTTTCTCATTCTCGGATAAACACAGACGGTCTGATAAACCTAGCGGTCGGGGACCCCCCGAAGAGATCGGGATTCGAGATGAGAAGAGAAGACTCTCGGAGAGCGGACAAGATGGTCATGCTTGTCTCGCAGTGTTCAAAATATCTACTTATACAAATTATGTAACATAGCTGTAAATACTGTAGAAATAAATATGCTAGTATTTTACTTGCATCCTCTGTTTCAATCAACTAACGAACAGAGTAGCCAAAACGTTACAGAGGCATTCTCTACATTTTTCATGCTAATACCCTTTTAACATCTATT
The DNA here is from genome assembly GCA_038373865.1 of Uloborus plumipes. Lineage (NCBI taxonomy): Eukaryota > Metazoa > Arthropoda > Arachnida > Araneae > Uloboridae > Uloborus > Uloborus plumipes. Next base: position 41,228 of record JAXGGA010001810.1, read on the forward strand.
GTAACTAAAATCAATAGAATATAGAACATAAACTCAAATTTTATTGACTTTATAGATTTCACGAGAAATAGGTTTGGTAAAAAACTCCGCAAAACTAAGGTCTGGCTACGGCCCTGGCACATATGTATGCTGCAACACTTTTCATGTGCCGATAGTTTTCTCCATATATTACGATAGTGTTTTAGAAAACTTAATAATTTTCAAATAAAAAATAAGTTTTGAATTAAGTGTATTTTTAAATTAATAATTTCAAAATAAACATAATTAAAAATGATCCTAAGTTAGCGTGATTACCACAGTTTCTTCCTGTTTTTTTATTCGAATTTTCGTTTTTCGTTAATTTTATTAATAATACGAAAATTAACTACAATAAAGTGCATGAAATTTTGAAAACGTTAGGAAAATGAAAAAAAAAAAAAAATCCTATCAAAAGAAAAATAATAACTTATTTTGAAAATGGAAATTGTGAAAAAAAAGTTGATTTTGAATTTGATAGTGACAAAAATTATCATTAATGGGCCAAGCTGATTAATCGGAAAATTTGCTTGTCGGTGCATCTCTAGTGCAAACACAAGGCAATTTCATCGGACAACAACAAAACCAAGCCCACTTATATATAGTTACATTGGTTTCTCAAAGTCGGTGGGAGGAAGGGGGTGTGGTGATAAGCTCACCACATTTTAAAAACTCCGCCAATACTTCTGCTTCACAGCTCGCCAACAAAACCATTGTTTAGCCAAATGGCTGTGTGTTTGTTGGTGCAGTTTTGTGTTTAAGCCTTTGTCATACTGCTTAATCTTACTTTGGCAACATTGCCCGTGCTACGGGACCAGAATTTAAATATTGAGCGTGAAAGTTAGTTTTAGATAGATTTCGAGAATGGTTGAAAAAGAGTTTTGAATCGGGAATAGCAATAAAAATACCTGGGGACAAATTAAAGCGGTGATGTATTACATTTTTCTGTTTTTGACTAAGATAGTTGCTGAATATGTTTAATAAATTAGATTAATTATTGATATTAAATATATAAATAACTTTTACTACACTTGACAGATGGATATATAAATAATAGGTAGCCAAGCATACTTAAACCTTACGTCATTACGCCAATAATTTAAGATCAATAAAATTTTCATATGTCAGAACTTCTGGTTATTGCGGATTCATTCAACTATGCACTTTTAATTGAAACTACCACACTATCGCTTTGGCTATTAAATAATAAAAACCACCACACTTGGTGCCGTGAAATTTCGCCCCGGCGGTAAAGCCGATGATGACATATGAAATGTATAAAGTGCTTTTTAATGCATATTGCAAGAAATATTGTGAAAATATATGACTTCATGATGAAAAATGAAGCAATGATGAAATAATTGCAACTTTTTGAAACAGATTGGCGAAACAAGTTTTGTTGGCGATACAATTTTTGATACATTTGGTGTTGATAATTGTTGGAAATCATGTGCCCCAAAAGAGCAAACAGAACAGTAAATACATTGGCAGTGAATGCCAGATCGCCAAGTGATACTGCAAATTCAAACACGTCCACCTTTATGATACACATAGACCCGTTTGAGGGTGAACCGTCGACTCTGGATTATTTTTGCGAGTCAGTTGAAGACATAATAAGAATAAATAAATGGACAGGAGACAGAGCATTTACATTTATAAAAAGTAAACTAAAGGGCGCGGCGTTACAATTTTTTATGGAGTCACCCTGTTTACGTAAGGAAAGAGATTACAAAGCTTTATTAGGAGCATTCAAGGACTTCTTCAGAAAGGACATGAAAATTAGTATGTTAGACTTCCACCAGTTAGCCATGGGGCCAAAAGAGTCGATAAAAAATGTGGCTCACAGGATAACACGAATAGTTGCCGAAGCATTCAGTTTACCAGAGGGTGAAGCCCTCGACAAGATTAAGCTTCACAAACTCCTAGAAATCGTTCCCCCAGATATCAGAATAAAATTGTTTGAAGCTAAGATCAGCTCGTTCGAAGAAGCAGTAATTAGAGCCGATGAGCTCCAGGATTTGTTTATACAAGCTTCAATGCTTTCTCAGAATTCAGTGCAAGCAATACAAATACAGAAATTGAATGACCAAGTGATTGTCTTACAAGAAAAGTTAAAAACGCGTACTAACTCAACCCCGTCAACTAGTAAACCCGTACGAGAAAATCAGAACACAGAAAACACCAATGCCAATACAAATGTAGAACACAGGAGTCAAGTTCAGAATTACAGGGAAAATTGTCAAGGGAATTATAGACCATCGTTTAATCCCTACACGAGAAGAACAAGTAATTCGCGAAACGAAGGTGATTGGACAAAAACATGTGCATACTGCAAGAAAAGAGGCCATTCAATCGACAAATGTTTTAAATTAAAAAATAAAAATAAACACAATAATCAGTACTCAGGATCAAATCAAAACTCACAAACAAAGTACTATGGACAGTTTGAACATCCTAGAAACCAAAATTATGGTCAACAGACTATAAATCATTTAAACGTCCAAGATAGTGCCAACTCCCAGCATAACGAAGGTTTTTGTAACAGAGTTAATAATTGGGGATCTAATTGTGAGAAATCTTTGAATTTTTCGCCAAATGTTTTTGTTCTACCGCCCTCAAGTTTGAACGCTCGGGCTCCAAGTTTTAGTCCACAAGGTATTACAAATGTAAACACTGATTTTTGTCCTAATGGGACTAACCCAATTGAAGGTATGGGATTCATTACTCAACCTACTGTCTCTGCTGTCTATCAGAATTTAGACACAGTTCCTCCTAAAAGAAGTTCAGTAAAAAATAAATCAACTGGGATAATCAAACTTTCGACACATTCTGCCACACAAACATCTCCGGCTAAGGAAAAATATGTTAATGGTTTCTCGCAAAGCCCTGTGGAAACACTTGAAGTTGAAAGTTCACCGCGCAAACATTTTTTTCGTAAAGATGAATATTTTATTGCAAATGCTAAAGTGAATGAACCAAACTCAACATCTCAACTCCCACTTATACAAGTCAATATTTCTGGAACTGTTTTGAATTTTCTTCTGGATACTGGTAGCACGATAAGCCTTGTGGCTTCTGAAATTTTTGACAAAATAAAACATGATATTACTTACAAGAATATTGCGCGTTCTGTATCTATCTCAACTCTGAATTCAACTGTAAAGTTTCGCCAATGTGTGGAATTGACATTCAAAGTAGAAAATTTATTTTTCAAAAATACCTTGTTCATTATCGACCTCAGTCGAGAATCAGCTTTTCACGGAATCCTTGGTATGAACTTCCTGACAAAAAATAAAGTGCAAGTTTTCCCAGCACAGAAATGCATCACAATTCATGATAAAAACATCCCTTTCTTTTTTGTTGATGAAAAATCACAAAAGTCTATCCCTACTAACTCCCACAAAATAAATCCCTGTAATTCAAGTACAAAATCAAATTTTGATATGGAATATGAGTCTGGAGACTCTGACAGGATTGTTAAGGGTACCAACAGTAGTTGTAATGGGAATGCTAAAGAATTGATAAATGTAATGCTCACACGAAAAACATGCATAGAACCTATGTCGCATGTGTATGCTGAAGCACACGTAGACATGAAGACAACTGACACAGATGAAGATCTTTTGTTTTCACCTTTGTTGAATAACATTGATATTATATCTGAACCAAGTATTGTGCATATGAATACCAATGGGGATAACTTAAAAACTGTTGGAAATAACAAGAAACATAATGCATTTTATGTCCTCCTGAGAAATAATTCATCACGAAAAATTCACCTGAACAAGAATATGAAAATAGGAATAGTTGAGCCCATTGAAGAGATCAAGGAAGTAGAACCCTCTGAGAATCCACAGTATGCTAACTTCATTCAAGCTTCTGAGGAAACTATTAGGTTAAGAAAAGAAGAATTTAAAGTTGCAGATTTTGATTTAAGCCATTTGTCTAACGAACAATTTCAAGAAATGTCTTCTTTGCTCGAGAAGAATTTTCAATGTTTCTCATCATCCTTAAAGGCCATTGGCTATACAGATAGAGTGCCAGTAAGATTCAATTTTCTTCATTCGTACCCCATCAGAACAATTCCATTTCCCCTGCCACAAAGTATGCAGGAAGAAGCCCTCAGGCAAATCACACAGTTACAAGAAGCGGGACTGGTAGTCCGTGAAAACTCCGAGTATGGCTCGCCGATGCTTCTGGTTAAAAAAAAAGGTTCGGGTTCATCTCCACCTAAATTCAGACTAGCATTAGACTTGAGGTTAATAAATTCTTTGATTTGTCATGCCAGTTACCCACTTCCAAAAATCCAGACCATTATAAACGCAATTTCGCAGTACAAATACTTTTCATCATTAGATTTACAAAGTGCATATCACCAAGTGCACCTACCGGAGGAATATAGAGACAAATTTTCTTTTGTGACCCCGTTTGGAACATTCAAATACACTAGGCTTATGTTTGGCGTGCGGACGGCAAGCTCGTTTTTTCAAAACTTGGTAGATTTGGTAATCGAAGAGGTCAATGAGCCAGGATTGTTTTCGTATTTAGATGATTTCGTAATTTGTTCTAATTCATGGATGGAGATGCAGAGAAAACTAGGAAAACTTTTCGCAGTACTAGCAAAATTCAATCTAACTCTTTCACCAAAAAAATGCGATCTATTCAAGACATCTATTGACTACTTAGGATTTGAGATCTCAGCCCAGAAAATTCGTCCTATTAAAACGAACATTGCTAAGATAACTGCCTTCCCTATACCCAACACAAAGAGACAACTCAAAAGATTTTTGGGTCTTTGCGCTTACTACCGGAACCTTATACCGAAGTATGCTGATCTAGTACATGTCTTGAATAATCTCACACATCCAAAAACTGACTTTGTTTGGACAGAAGAAAGTAAAGTGGCTTATATAAAGTTACAAAATACTTTCTTCCAAAAACCTTTTTTGACACAGCCCAATTGGGACAAAGAATTTTACTTAAACACGGATGCAAGCAATATTGCAATATCAGGAGTCCTGATGCAAAAAGTTGATGACAATTTAAAACCTGTTTCATATTTTTCCAAGACCTTATCAGACAGCGAGAAGAGATACCCAGCTATCAAATTAGAATTAATGGCCATTGTGAAGTCTATACATGCCTTTAAATACATTCTTTACAATCGTGCATTTTACATTTTGTCCGACAGTGCCCCACTTGAATTTTACAAGAAGTCTTCGTCGCCAGCATCGCTAACTACACGTTGGCTGCTCAGCTTGAGTGAATACGAATTTAAATTCGTCCATCTCGCAGGCAAGGAGAACAGACTAGCCGACTGGCTATCAAGAACCCCATGCATACAAACAGATGTTCTGGAAAACCCTAATTTACTAAAAGACCCTGAAATAACGCCTGTCATTGACTTAACATCAGAAGATGAAGCGAAGCTTCCCAATCTTATCGAAGTCACTCAGACACAGGCGGGTTTAGAGACCATAGATCTGTCTCAACTTCAAGAATCCCATAGAGAGTGCAATGCTCTACAATCGTCCTCAACAGAAGTGCTAACCGAGATGTCCAGGGTATTGGTCATCACCCAGAATGCGGAGGCTGATTCTGAATTAGAAATTTCCGAAGGGATCTTACTGCAAGAAATACTACGTGACACAAAACTAGCACGCATTTACAATGATATACTCAACCGCCAAAATCTCGCCAAGTGGAAACATTATTGCATCCATCCTGAAAGTAAAATCCTTCTGTTCTCTAAGAAACCTTGTACCGAACCCAATGATGCCAACTTTAAGGTGGTTGTTCCTGACAGTCTCAAAGCAAAAGCCCTCGAAATTGCACATATTACTCATTTTGGCGTATCAAAAACATATCAAATACTGTCGAACAAGTTTTACTGGGAAAATATGTCAGTGGACGTGGTCAACTTCATTGCCAGCTGCCACATTTGCATTAAATCGAAGCATCACAGAGTGCCAAATGCACCGTATCAAACACCAGAGACCCCAGACGCACCCGGAAAATTAATTTCAATCGATCTGCTTGGTCCTTTTGCCAATGGGAAATCTGTATTAACAGTGATTGATGCATTTTCTCGTCACATTGAACTTTACATACTAGAAAATACAACTGCAAACTGCGTCATCAAGAAAATATTTCTGTACATAACTACGTTCGGAAGGCCCGAGTTGGTTCTCTCAGACCTAGGCCCTCAGTTCACTGCAGAAGTTTTCGATGCATTTATGGCGACCTTCCGCATTCGACTGAGACACACATGTTCTGGAAATCCAAAAGCAAATACCTTAAGCGAACGTATAAATTCATCAATTAAGGCCTCAGTCCATGCCCTCATGGCACAGAATAAATCATTTGAATACGCACTGGCCGTTCACAAAGCCCTCTATAATGCCACCTTGCACTCAACGACAGAAGTACCTCCAAATGTATTACACTTTGGAAGAAACTTGTCCCTCCTTACAGACACGATTGACGCCCATATTGATTTCTCTCTAGACAATGCGTATCAACTGCACAAAATTTTGGATGAACTAAAGGTTATATACGACCAAGCTTATCAGAAAACGTTAAAAAAAAGAGATCGACAGAACTCAAGACAGGAACCCAAAGCCAAACTGCGAAAATTTCAAGCAGGAGACATCATTTACTTAAAGTCCAAAGATAAAATGAAACCATCATATAGTGGACCATTCATTATTTTGAAAATGATTTCTGATGTTGTTGCTCTGATTAAAAAGAAAGACATGCCTACTTCATACACATCGAAAGTCCACATCGACAGAATTTTGTTGGTGCCTCCAAGAGCACCCCATTTAATGCCAATGTCTCACCCTCAACAACAGTTGTCGTCTTCTGCACAAGAGAAGACTATCTCAACTGAAACTCAACCAATGAATGTTGATGATAATAGAAGCTCTGTGTCGCCTGACCAGTCAAAGCCTACCTTGTTCCGGCAGGATCCTAACCATGCCCAGCTCAGATATAATCTGAGAACCCGCAACAACTAATTTTTTTTTTCTCTTTCTCCCCATCCTGTCTACTAGGGGACATGCAACCGTTCCTGTGCCGGGAGTGGAAGGAGGAACCTCTCGTTGGGAAGTGCTGTGAGATGATGACCTATATACCAACACCAACACCAATTTCTACCACCACCTTGTGTCCGGAGCTGAGCTGCGGAGGACCAGATTGATCACCTGAGCCCCCATCTTTATCAGCCTGCTTTTGTCGTCCACAACTTCTCTTACCATTGGTACCATGGTTCTGAGGGAGGAACCCCCTGTTGCTCGACCGTTCGGGTTCCGACGCCTGTCTTCCTGGTAAACGCGACATGGTCGTTTTTTCAATTCCGCACATGTGGATGATCCAAAGACTTATATGGCAACATTTCCCCATTTGAACTCAAGTGAAGTTATTTTATCATTTTTCACTTTGCAGTTCACTACTCCCACTTGACATTTTTCTTTGAGTTCTCATGTTCGCGAATTAAATTTTGTGGGATTGTTTTATGAAAGTATTTTTTTGATTTATGTCGACATTTATGGGAAAAAGTGTTTCAAAGTGGTTGGCCACCACTAGTTGTTTTTTTCCGTTTATTTGAAAATGTTTTTGCTGTTTAATTTTAAATTTTACATATTGTTACAGCAAACTTCCTCACCAATTTTGTCTAAGTTATGTGTATTTTGGTGAACTTTTGTATTATATGTTAATACTAGCTGTACCCGCACGGCTGTGCTCGTGCATAAAAAGAGGGGGGGGGGGAGTCTGCGCATGGATTTGCCATTTTCGATTTATTAATCAAAGGAACACAGTTCAAAAAGAAAGAAATATTGAGAAGAAAACTAACAATTTTAATTTGAATTTAGTGTAAGAGATCGAATGATGCAACTTACAAAAATAGTACAAATAAAAAACTAAGACAAAGAAAATTAATCAGTATGACTTCCAATCAATCCCGATCTTGACTGGGAAACCAAGGCATACAATTTTTTTATACCACATATCCCAATTGGGGTGCCAGTTGGTGCTATATAAGTAGTTACTGCAGTATACTCCTATAAACTATGTTAACCGATTTTTTTTGTTCAGCATAAATATGTAGATTTTGCGATTTCGAAACGCGTGAGCAAGCCACGTATAGCTATTGGCCGTGGGAAAAACATGGCGTGCCCAAATGTAAACCGGCTACTTTTAAGGTTTGTCCCTGTGATTTATTGATTGTCATTGAAAATGCAACTTTTAATGGGAACTGCAAACGTTTAAAATTAAATGGTAAGTTATTAGGTGTGATTGGGATACGTGGTATAAGAACATTGTCTCCTTTGGATTCTCCAGTTAAGATTTTGGCCTTCACAATATGCCTTCCTAGTTCTGTGACTCGCAACCTTGTACCGTTGCATAATCTTGGTGCGTCTAAATTACGCATCAACAAAACGGGTACACCGACTTTTAATTCCAATTTATGTGATGGCACCCCTGATAACTCCAAAGAGTTTAGGAACTCCACAGAATAGCTGGTTGTGTCATCGGATGACATGACTGTGTCGATGGAGCTATACGTTAATGTTTCGCTTTTTATTTTGTCCAAGATTTTTTTATTAATTTTCGCAACAGTCTCATTTTTTGGTGCCAGTATAGTTCTTTCACACAACCAATTTTCGTCGAGAATGTGTTGTTGCAGATTTGTAAAAACTTGATGAATAAGCTCGTCTTCCGACTCCACAACATGGCAAAATTGGTGTGTGAAAAGAATCATACCTTCTTGATCGGTGTCTAGGTTGCCTTCACCAATTTCTAGGAGTTTTTGAGCATATTCTCCTGATTCGACATCGCTGAATAAGTGAACTCGCATGTTTCTAGTAAGATAAAGCTTTTCAACTTTATTCCACAGATACGATGCTTTCAGGCATGCGTTAATTTCGTCTGCTGCAGTGCCTCTCTCGATAACAGGTAAAGTCTGTCTAAAATCCCCTGCCAATAACACTACCACTAGGGTATGTCATAAAAATAAAAGTTTTTTTTTTCGACTTGGTACACGCACTTTCCTATGTATTCACTCATTTTGAGTTAATTGGCACAAAAAAAAGTTTTTGGAAAAAAATTTTAGCTACCGGGAAAACGCAATTAAAATAAGTGTTTTTTCAAAAAAATCACTATTTTCAGGTTCAAAACGCAATATAGCTGCGGGAGTTTTTTAAAAGATTGTTCTGCTAGCTTAAATGCATGTTTTGAACTCCAATGAACATACTTTCCTTATAAAAAATGCAATTAAATATACATTTCGTCTCTTTTTGTTTTTAAAAAGAGCAGAAACTATCGGTAATCGTTCCTACTGAAACGGGTTACGCTTTTGGTCAATCGACACCGCTGTCTTCGTTAGGCAGTCAGTTGTTCAGGTGAAAATGCCACATACATCAAGTGACCCCCATTTTGCTTATTAACACCCCTCCCCCCCCCCCCAAGATAACTTTTGACCAGCAGACGCGTTTTCACTAAAATGTCTTTCATCCTGCGTAAGATTTTTATATTAGTTGCGCTTTCTGACAAAAGGCAAATTGAGATTATCTTTTTTGTTTTATTAAAGGATGGTTTGATTTCCACAAAAAAACTGGAAAGCAAAAGGCACTAATAATTTTAAACATCGAAGAAGTCGGACTTACAGTTCGACTCTCCCGAAAGCTAGTACCGTCGTGTAATATTATGACTCGAGGAAAACCCTCGAATTTTTGTAGTATAGCTGTACGAAGTAAACGAAACTACCTTGATATTAGTAGAGCGGCCGTTACTTCAGTCAGGTTTGCTGTATCCTCCACCACGGCATTTGCTATCATATATAGCCTTTTGGGTAACCTTGTGAAAGCAGGCCATCTCGATGAAGATAAAAAACATCTCATGTGCGATAACAAAAAGGTGTTTCATGCTAAAGAGCATGTTATCGAGCACCTAAGCGCAGAGGAGAGTTCCAATATCGCAAGAAGTAACTTTACTGCAATTTTTGTGGAAAGCAGGAAGCACAACACTCTCACTCTTAGTCACGATGAGAACATTAGTAGCTTTCGGAAAAGCATCATCAAAGAAAGACCGTAACAGAAGAGCGTGGAGATCGCTACCTCACTCACTATACACCAGAAGAAGAAGACAACAAAGGAAAAACTGGCTGAGCAACGTGAAATAGGATTATGTGACTGGTTGAAGGACATAGGTATAAACATTTGCCTTCAACTAATTGGCAGTAATACCTCCAATGAAATGTCTGGCTGGAAAGGAGGCATGCTACATTATATCGAAAAATTCCTCCATTACATACTTTTTAGATCTTTCTTTCTGCTGACTTCACATCAACGAGCAGATATTAAGTCATATAGTCGTAAAACTTGACGGACCAGCTTCTCCAGAAAAGGAATGGATTGGTACTGTAGGTAAACTCTTTTCCCAAGTTGAGTTTCTTGAGAAAAAAAAAAAAAACAAAGTTTAAGCCAATTCAATTTTTGGAGTCCCTTGTTAATATGGACGAAAATGTTGCTAGTCAGTCGATCAGTTCCGTGGAAGGCAGAAGTTTAAGCTCACTGATGGCGGAACTATTTCCAGCCCTAATTAATACTATTTTGTCAAATGCAAAGACATTTTTACCTTAGTCCTCAAAGTAAAGAAGAGCAATGAGTAAATTTTCTGGAATAGCCAAAAAGGACCCGTTTTTTATACAGGAAACTTTACTTTTAACTCTTCTTTGCTCTGAGGACTAAGGTAAAAATTTGACAGGCATTTGACAAAATAGTATCAATTAGGGCTGGAAATAGTTCCGCCATCAATGAGCTTCAATGCTTCTGCCTTCCATGGAACTGATCGACTGACTAGCAACATTTTCGTCCATATTAACAAGGGGCTCCAAAAATTGAATTGGCTTAAACTTTGTTTTTTTTTTCCTCAAGAAACTCAACTTGGGAAAAGAGTCTACCTACAGTACCAATCCATTCCTTTTATGGAGAAGCTGATCCGTCAAGTTTTGCGACTATATGACTTAATATCTGCTCGTTGATGTGAAGCCAGCAGAAAGAAAGATCTAAAAAGTATGTAATGGAGGAGTTTTTCGATGTAATGTAGCATGCCTCCTTTCTAGCCATACATTTCATTGGAGGTATCACTGCCAATTAGTTGAAGGCAAATGTCTATACCTATGTACTTCAACCAGTCACATAATCTTATTTCACATGATAGCAACTGCCGCGATTGATGACACAGCAAACCTGACTGAAGTAAAGGCCGCTCTACTAATATCAAGGTAGTTTCGTTTACTTCGTACAGCTGTACTACAAAAATTCCAAGGTATTTTCTCGAGTCATAATATTACGCGACGGCACTAGCTTTCGCTAGAGTCGAACTGTAAGTCCGACCTCTTCGATGTTTAAAATTATTAGTGCCTTTTGCTTTCCAGTTTTTTTGTGGAAATCAATCCATCCTTTAATAAAACAAAAAAGATAATCTCAATTTGCCTTTTGTCAGAAAGCGCAACTAATATAAAAATCTTACGCAGGATGAAAGACATTTTAGTGAAAACGCGTCTGCTGGTCAAAAGTTATCTTGGGGGGCGGGGGGGGGTTAATAAGCAAAATGGGCGTCACTTGATGTATGTGGCATTTTCACCTGAACAAATGACTGCCTAACGAAGACAGCGGTGTCGATTGACCAAAAGCGTAACCCGTTTCAGTAGGAACGATTTCCGATAGTTTCTGCTCTTTTTAAAAACAAAAAGAGACGAAATGTATATTTAATTGCATTTTTTATAAGGAAAGTATGTTGATTAGAGTTCAAAACATGCATTTAAGCTAGCAGAACAATCTTTTAAAAAACTCCCGCAGCTATATTGCGTTTTGAACCTGAAAATAGTGATTTTTTTGAAAAAACACTTATTTTAATTGCGTTTTCCCGGTAGCTAAATTTTTTTTCCAAAAACTTTTTTTTGTACCAATTAACTCAAAATGAGTGAATACATAGGAAAGTGCGTGTACCAAGTCGAAAAAAAAAACTTTTATTTTTATGACATACCCTAACTACCACACCACCCATCAACTTTTGATTACTTTGAATGTCTTGTAGACAGCGATCAAGCGCTTCGATGGCTCGTTTGTGTGACATAGTGCACTCGTCCCACACGATCAGCTTACATTGTTGCAACAGGGCGCCGCGGGCGCTGTTCTTGCTGATGTTGCACGTTGGGGTTTCTTCGCTTGTCAGATTGAGAGGTAATTTAAAAACTGAATGTGCCGTCCGTCCACCGCTCAGTAATGTTGCAGCGATTCCAGAGGAAGCCACAGCTAATGCAACATTACGGTCTTTACGAATTTTTGCTAGAAGCAAATTAAGCAGAAAAGTTTTGCCTGTACCGCCCGGGGCATCAAGGAAAAAAAGGCCACCTGCACCAAGCTCAATTCGTTGAATTATTTTGTCATAAATTTTTCTTTGCTCGGGGAGCAAGCGTGGCTCAGTTTCGCTGACGTGCAGGGCCGGATTAAAGATTTGGGGGCCCATAGGCAGGACAAGAGACGGGGCCCCCTCCCATTTGAAATTTACTAATCACGTGTAATATTAATATCGTCAATAATTTATATTAATCATAATTTTGTAAATGAATTAATAATTATTATAAGTGAATTAATAATAATTATGATTAATTAATTAATTGCTTTTTGTAATTGTTTTGATTAACTGATCATACTTCGCACAATAATACTATTTTTTCAATGTTGAATCTGAATTAAGCTTAAGTACACACATTCACTTAAGTCGCATTGCAAATTGCATCAAATAATGTTGCACCAAAGCGTTTTATTGTGCTTAGGACTTTTTTTTAAATACAGTTTTACTGACCAATTGCATAATTTTCTTACTAAGATTTATTATTTTAGTGAGTAACCACTAGAGTTTTTCTTAATAATCACATGATTACTAAAATGTGGTTAAATATTGAACTTTAATTGAAATTTGAACATTTCGCCAAAAATACAAAACAAACATTTTTTGGTAAAAAATGTATTTGCAAGCAGTAAAAATTAACAAAAAGTTAATGTTACACAAATACATATGCATTACTGAAGCAAACCAGACGGACATTTCTTCAGAATAATTTGTTATACTATTTACAGATAAATATGAAAAAGCTATGCTTCTAAATAGCAAATTCTTGATTCATTTTTTAATAACATAAAGAAAATTCTAAGAATTATCTTTTTCATATATGAACACAAGATCCTGTAATTACATTTAAGACGAATACCTTAGGAATCGTTTTTATGTAGTACAGATAAATATTACAAAAAGTATATACAGATAAATATCTCATTCCTCTACTTGTAAAATTGAAATGTTTAAGCAATTGGAATCTTTAGTCTTTAATTAAGCTGTTAAACAATAAATTTATAGTTTAAAAACTAAAAGACTCGCTGTTGTAACTATATAAAGGAAAAGTAAAATAAAAAATAATTGTGTTTAACAGCAAAAGGATGTCCCACAGCTTAGTATAACTTATTTTTATGAATTAACTCAAAACAGTAGGAATGTAAAAACTGATTAAATAAATAACCTCAATGTAAAGAAAAATATATGGGGTGCTCTCAATTTAATATTTTGGCAAAGATTCTGCTTCATTGCAAAACGCTTCGGACACATGAGCAGGTGAGACTGAATTGCAAGGTTTCGTTACATTCATAGATATAGGAGAAGTCACTAAAAGTGTATGTTAATATAGCATACATATCTCTTTTTTTTAAGTCAAATTTTATCGACAGATTAATTAACATTTCCAACAGAATTTGGTTGTAATAAATGTTAAAATCAACGTTATTGAGGAAAAAAAAATAGAAAATTATTTCATAAATCTTATTTCGGGGTTACAAAGAATTTTTTGTCGATGCACTTCCGAGGTCAAGCATCAGTTTCAAGAGGAGGTGTTCTTTGATGACTGCTGCTATGAATCGAAACTTAATTATTATTATTATTTATGATTTCTAATTCCGTATGACCGTAAAATACGTGTATCCAATATTTTGTAATTTTGTGCTTGAATCACGTTGACTTTATCATTTATTTATTTCACACACACTCTTGCGCTTTAAAGACATTTTAACTTAAAATTATATAACTATTTTTTTAAATATCGTTCGATAATACAACATGACAGCACTGACTAGTTTTGAAAATAAATTTAAAAATTGACTTTTCTTAATTTTTTTGTAACAAAACTATTTAACACTTCTTCAAAATTTAAATTTTTTAAAATATCCCATTCGCTTGGGTGTGCACTGTATCTCGCCTAAAACTGATAACGCGAGCTACTTTGATGGGTGGGTCACGCCCTACGGAGAGAGATAACGTCAATCAAAAGAGGGTGACGATTTCCGGATTTCAAGAAGGGTTTTGCAGGGATTTTTTTTGTCCCTACCAACCCCCTTTCCACTAGAAACGTGTTGGCGGTTGTTAAGTTATACGTCGGCCATTTTTTTACTCCTGCTTTCTGTAAGGTCGATAACACCTCAAAATGAGTGCGATACATCGAATCGAGCCGGGGAGGCAAACTTTTAATTTATCAAGATCACATGTATAGGATTAATAGGAAAGTAAAAAGTAAACTCTGCTGGAAATGCGCGGAGAGCAAGTGTAAGGCATCTATAATAATTGAAGATGACAATATTAAGAGTATTAAAAACGGTGTTAAAAATGGTGTTTCACTTGAATTCGGCCCTAAAAACCATTTACTTGACGTGAACGGTGTTAGCCGATCGTTAATAGAGTCCCATATGAAAAGCACGGAATGACACCGTTTGTTTAATTTAACAACCAAAGCAACAACCATTTATTTGTAAACGCATTCATTTCTTTAAATCAAAGGGTGAGGGAAAATTTTCTCCTCCTGACCAGGGCCTGATTACCCAAAAGGTTCGGGAAGCTTGAGCTTCCCCTCAGAAATTTCAAAGGGCCCAAAAAGAACAGGAAAACTGCTTAAAAATTCCAGTTCCCACATTTTAATTCGATTTTAAAGATAATTTGTTCAATATAGTTTGGCAGAACTGTGTTCTCTGGATTTTTATGCTAATTTTACAAAGTGATAAATCTTATTCAATGACAAACCACCTTCATTTGCTGAGAATTATAATGGTAGCATATAGGCTAAACTTTAATCTCAATTTTGCTTATCCTTAGGAATAATCTTTGTAGCATTAGTGAGTTTTCCGAAAATTTTCTTTTAACGAAAAGTGGAGGGCCCCTACAAGAGACTGAGCTTCCCCTAACTTCAGAGGTTAATCGGGCCCTGCTCCTGACCCCACACTATAACTGGCCTAGCTATCTTACCACTGTTCTGAGGCCTATACATGTATGTCTGATAGTTGCTCTGAGATGAGATGGAAACATATTTTAACTCCTATTAAACTGTAGGTAATCAATGATGAAAAGTTCACAATTAAATTTCTTCACTAGAATTAGAGAATACATATTTGTTTTTCCGAAACTGAAAAGCATAAACAGGTTTTGAAACATTTTCTACTAATCTATTTCAAGTTTTTTTTAAACAATTATTTTAAAATATTTTAATTATTCATAAAAAACCAATGAAATTTTAAATTATTTTTCTGATTTTACTCACAATTATAATTTGTTTCAATTTTTCTGTTTTTTAGTAAATTTTTTACTATCCAGCTATTTTTCTAGTTTTCTCAGTTTTTTTTTTTTTTTTTTCATTTTTTCCGGTTCTTAGAAGTTTTTGCCACTGTCCCAAGCAAAATGCCCAACCCTATTCAAAATTGAAAAAAGAAGGCTATTTTGAGACAAAAAAATTTGAATTTTGAGCTTTTTGGATTTTTTTTAAATTTCAAAACCCCGCCCATGTGAATTCTGTGCATCGAGGAATCTCTGTGACCAAGTTTGATAAAAATCCGAAGAAAACTGAATTTGTATATGGAACAAACATACATACAGTAAACAAACAAACACACACACATCCATTTTTATATATATAGACCAGTGGTGGCCAACCCACGGCACGCGTGCCACAATGTGGCACGGCAGAGCAGTAACAGTGGCACGCGAAGACCTTTTAAAAAAATTCCAAAATTGAGGACAAAATGTCGATCTCAAAAATACTGACAAAAACTAAAACCCTTAAACTGATAAATATAATGATATTGTGACGATTAAGTGTCAGGAAGTTGGCTTACAAGTTGTATGAACTACAATGTTGCAAAGTACTTAACGTTAGGTTTGGACATCCAACACAAGCTGAGACGCTACAGACAATGCTTTGTAAAGCATATTTGCGTTTGACACGAATGAAACTTTCGATGTTACAGAATGGATTTTTGATCTGCAATAGTTTCAGCTACGTGTGAAGAAATTTTATAAAACAGTTAACTCTGCAACTAAAATAAAGAAATCAGATTGGAAAAAATTCGGTGTGGTTGCACAAATGAAGATCTATAAATTGTTTTTGTTACATTACTTGAAAATAATTTGGGAAAAAACTTCAAAAGTATCATCGAATTATTTATCACAAACTAATTTCCAAGGAATGAGACTTTTCTCTGCTGGTGACCCTCTAGAGTTCGCCGTATTAACAAACTACGAATTAGAGCTCTGAATATTTTGTGAACTTTTCCCAGGAGAAAGAGGAGAGCATGGCAAGTTACTCTTTCAATGAAATATGCAATAGCTATCCAAAGGATAAATAGTCATAACATTTTAGAATTTTAGGGAGTGTTTTTTAAAATGTTTGGAAGGAAAGCAATGAGGACTTGCTACTTAGAAATGAAGAATAGCAAATGAATTTAGCTATGTCACCTCTTATTATCCGGCGTTTAAGTAATTTAAATTTAAGATAGTACAAGAAAAGTTTCCTAAACCAGTATAGGCCATCTATATTCTTTTATGATGAAACTTCAGTTTCTTTCTAATTTGGAGAAAAAAATAAAACATTAAATTTTATACTGAAAGTATCAACACAATTTTAATAATTTTACCCCTATTTTAAGTATTCATTCAGTGTTAGGTTTGATGATTTTCAGGATCATAAAAGAAAATGCTGATCTTTTCCAATTCTTTGTCTATTTCTCTGCAAGACACTACTTGTTTCCCTTCTGAAATCCAAATCGGAATTACTGACCTTTTTCATCGGTAATCAAATATAAGAGCTTACTTCAACAGAAAGTCATCCACGTTATACAGAAATTTGGAAATTCGTACCAAAAATTTTTTTTTCACATTTACACATTTTAGCCGTCTGATGCTGTCGTAGATTTGGTTCAAAATACGCTTCTAAACAAATATTTTTCGTTATGAATGCAGAAAAATCTAAATACCATTGAATATTAATTGATAGCACTTTAAACGTTCAACTTCTTAGGATTCTCAAAAACTAATCCCAGAATTAAAAACGTGGTAAAAAAGATACAGACTCATAAACCACATTAAGTACAGACTGTTTAATTTTTAGAGTAGAATGTTTGATGTTATTTGTTTCTTTTTTAAGCGTAAGCCAACTGACAGAACCTATAAAGTGTTTATTAACGATAACTCTTAAGTTTGGACTAGTATATCTTTATTATCATTTAGATTTCAATTGCTCAGATTTACGAGAAAAAATGTTTCATTTGAGTAAGAATTACATAGTCAGCCAACATAAAATCTATTTTTAACTTTAAAAAAAAGATCAGTTTGTTGGAAAAATACAATGTGGCACGGTGAGCTTTTTCTCTCCAGATAGTGGCACTCTCCCTAAAAAGGTTGGCCACCCCTGATATAGACTGAAACTATCATCGTAAAAATGACTACAGCATTTTTCAGATTGCATATCAAGTCTCAAATCGAATGCTTAACCAGAAAATGAATTATAAGTATTAGGGATGCAGCGAATAATAAATTGGCAGAATACCGAATATTCGGCCAAACTCAAGGCCGAATATTCGGCTATTCGGCCGCCGAATAGTTTACTTGTTTTTGTTAATAAACAAAGCTCATGTTAGATTTAAAGTATACTTTTGTATGGTTATGAGTTCAATAGACATTATTAAAGATTTTTTTTTTTTTAATTTGGAGCAATTTTTTTGAAAATGGTAGCTTTAGTTCAATCTTTAAAAATATTCGGTCATATTCGGCCAAAAAATTACTAAAAAAGAAGACCAAAGAAGAATGTATTTCCTTACCAATTGTTCTTAAAGATCAGAGGTCTATATTTAAGCTTCTAAAAAAGTAATTCATAAAGTTCTTCCAAATAAATAAGGGAAAAAATAAACTGAAATTATTCAGTATGGAAATGAATCATATAATTTTTTATTGTATTTAGTGTTTACATTTACCGAAATTGGCAGCAACAAACCATATTTCTCTATATGAGAAGTGTTAATATTTGAAGGTATTCCAGTACAGAAAATGTTATTATATTTAGAAAAATCTAGATTTTTATCCCTGTAGGCACCAAGAGAAAAGCTGACTGTTATCGTTCTTAGAAACCTAATTTGGAAAGACGAAATGGTTTTAAGTTATGAGAATTAAATTTCCTAACCTATCTTAACAGGCCAGAAAGTGCATTTCAGATGTTCACTACATGTACCAAATGTAACACTTATTTTCCAAATCTGGTAAAGTTTTAAGAAAAGAAAAAAAAGGAGACCTATCTCCTAAAAATGTTTTTTGCATCATAATCTGTGTGCACAGAAAAAACTCAGCTGTATGATTTTCACAATTGCAAAGAATATTTTCAAAATGTTATGTAGGGAAATTAACAATGCTATTTTTATATTTTAAATTATCATATTCAATTTTTTTAAATAAAAGATTTGGAAAGAAGCATATTACTATTCCATTTTTATACGTATTTTATTTTGATAAAAAAAAAAGAGCTGACGATTGTTTTATGTATGATTTATGCTTATATTTTATCGATTTAAATCTTTTATGTATACGAATTAGTTTGATAAAATAAGTATACCAACCCTTGTAATATGCAAGATAAAGTACACTTTGTTTTTCTGCTTTATCCTATGATTTGAATAGATTTATTTTATGTGTTAAGATGGTCAAGGCTTGTAGTACATGCAGTTTAAGTTGACAATAAAATTAGTGAATACCCTCAAAAATGGCAAAGTATCATAGAAAAACAAGATTTCAATTAAAATACCCATTTAACATTAAAATAATAATTAAAAATATTTAAAACTTTCAAATTGCTAAAATTAAATACTTTTTTGCACAGAATTCGGCCAAGGCCGAATAGTTGAATAGGTATTCGGCCGAAGCCGAATATTCGGCGTACGGGCCGAATAGGCCGAATATTCGTTGCATCACTAATAAGTATATTAATGTATTGAAACTATTTTTGGTCTGATACATAGGATACGTTTTCTTTATAAAGTAAGAACAGTATACAGAAATAAAGTTTTGGTTCTAAGGTGGGGAAAAAAAATGTCTTTTCCCCAGCTGCTGAGGGCAATGTAGAATTTATCGTTAGGCCTAACAACTTAGCAAAAACCTTTTCTCCCTTGTAGAAGTTTGAGGGAGAAAATCCTTCCAAATATCCCGATCACAGAAGTTTCCCCATTCGCACAATTTTTTTTCCTTGGGTCCAGTGACAGTCATCACCTGTCCAGCTCACCTCCTCCTTCCCTATTGTATTTCTCCTACCCCTCGGCCCCCTGCAGCTCACAGTGACAGGTCAGAGATAAGGAATTAGGCGAGTTACAGTATGTACCTTCGCTTGCCATAATGGCAAGTGTTGTCAATTTGTCTTGAGTCATTGAGGAGCGATGACAGCTTTTTATTATTTTCATTTTTGAAAAAGATCTCTCGCCTGTGGCGTTAGTGATCATCATAGTGCGATAAATTTGCAACGCAGTCATTACATTTGGAAATGTTTAATGCAGTTTGTGTTGAAATATTATTTTGTATGATTGAGACTGATGCCTGAAGGGGCCCCAAAATTTCAAAAATCACTAAACTACAGCAATATGCAGTGGGCCCCAAAAAGTCATTTGTGACGGGCCCCCAAATTTCTACTTACACACTTGGTTAAGTAGACAAACGGGCCCCAAAAAATTCATTTGAAGGAGCCCCAACACTATAAAATCAGCCATTGCATAGAAGTCTTCAAGGGGCCCCAATGCCATTGTTGGCCTTGTTCCTTTCCTCGTCCTCACTTAGTTAGTCCTAGTCGGGCCTTGTTCTTAGCTTAAACCTAATCATATGAAGGTGTAAATGATACATTTCTACCCCAGGTGCTGCGCAACGACAAAATACAGTACCTAATAACTGGAAAAGTATGAGACAATTTAGGTAGTCAATCATTTTTAATGATACCCTCAATAAAAGCACTCATATCGCCATGATGCTCGCACATTGAGTATCTATTCATTCTTTTATCTAAGGAACTGCGAATTCCCTCGATCCACGTGTGTCCGAGCTTTCCGTCCAGTGCATTTGCAAAATACTAAAATAACGCCGTTGACACCCCTTCCCCACCCTGTTTCCTTGAATCCCATTTGGGCTTTGGGGGCTTTTGGAATTTACCCTTGTTTGTCCTTGCTGGAGGTAGTAAAACATTCCCTTTTGTGTTCAGTGAGTGTTGAAAACTTGTTTAACTGCCAAAGGGAAGAAGAGGTTGCAAGCTGTAACTTTTATCGTATCCTAAATGATTCAACGGCGTAAACTAATTCCCTAAAAAAAAAAAAGATCCAAAGGACGGGGCCCCTGAGAAGCTCGGGGCCCCTAGGCGGGTGCCTACTCTGCCTATTTAGTAATCCGGCTCTGCTGACGTGGGCATCTAACAAAGCAGTATCGTAGCTTAGTTCTTTAATCAAATCTGTCGACAGCTCTCCTCGACGCTCTGGAGTGGGCATACCGAAGTCGGACAATTTCTTTCCGGAAATCCTTATCATTTTGTCCTCTATAAGACTCAATGCTTCATTCAAACAGAGATCGTTGTTGATTTGATCCATCCTTTCAAATCTGTGCGAGATATCCTCTGATAACGCAGTTTTATACTTATCCCATAGTTGGAGAGGATTGGATAAACCGCAAGCGCATATCAATATTGCAAATAGCTCTCTTATTTGTGAAGGAGAGCGACACAGCACGGCCTCTTTCATTGTGGCATCCCAGTGGTTGTCATCTTCCAACAACCCCAACTTCGCACACGCTTGTTGAAAAGTTTCAAGTTCTTGGCCGTCAACTGTTTTTAGATCCAAAAAGTTAGTGGGGCCCTGTATTACATTCAGTAGCATTCGCAAGCAGTAACATTCAAAGTTGCTAACGTGCACTGTGTAAATGCGCCCGAGAGCATCTCCCACCTTCACACCTGGCCAGCCGTCGACAGGTGTTCCTTGCAAACGACGTTTCCATGTTTTCAAGGACACGTCCCATCTATAGAAGCGGGGCACATCAACATAAAGTAGTGTTTTGGCAAATGCATCATTTTGGCAAAGTAAGAAGAATGCAGTTAGTGTCGTCTTAGGTGGTGCAGCCATTCTCTCTCTAAAATTATTTTCATTGAAGTAAATTCGTTCACCGTTGGGCAGGTGTACCGCAAGATGAGTGACAGTTGGGTGTCTCTCATGCAGAGGCAGACCCAAGATCCGCCAAGCTGCTTCGCTACTACTAACATATCGGCCGGCTCGAAATGTTTGCACCTCATCTCTCGGGTCAATATTACTATTTCCTTGCTGCCGGATGTTAAAAATAGCCTGATCGCTACCTTTGTTAATATATTTACAAATATATTTTATCGCCTGTACCGTATTGCAGAACTCTACATTTATGTGGCAATTAAAAATTTTAGAGAGAAGAGGAGAATATGGGACAATCCAGCTATTGTCAACTATTATTTCCTGTATTCCACCTCGGATTTTTTGAGTTATCGTTCGGCCACCATCTTCTGGTGCTCTACGTCTGTACAGAGGATAGCCTTTATCGTTGGTTTGAGTATCTTTTAGAAGTGCCCTTGGATACTTTTTGGTACATTTTCTTTCCTTCATACATGGTGACGACGGATTTAGTGCACCACAGGGACCGTGAATCATATTTTTGGTTACAGTATCATAGAGTTTTTGATCAGTTTCTGGATTTGGTATCTCCGCACTTATGAGTTCGTCAATTTGGTTAGGGCGCAATTTTTCCATCAACCACAGCAGTAAGTGCACGTGAGGCAAACCTCTTTTTTGCCACTCGATAGAGTACATGAAACACTTCATATCGCCAAATATTTTACCTTTTGTAAGCAGAGCAACTAATTTTTGAACTTTTATTTTAAATACTCTGGCTGTTAAGTCATGTCTGTCCGTTGGATTTTGACCTGAAAAGAGCTCTCTATTGATTTCTGGCCAGGCGGGGTTACATGTCATTGTAATAAATAGATCAGGCCTCCCGTAGTTACGCACGTATGTGAACGCGTCCTGCGTGTATTCATGAAGATATCTCGGGCTATTTACAAATGATGACGGGAGAATTACCATTTGACCCAAGTTATTTGGATCTAAATCCGCATCATTTCTTATTGCGTCTTGTAAATGTATATAATGTTCCGCTCGCAGTTTCGTTTGGTTCAATGCAATAAACCTTAAACGTTCACTCTCCACTTTGACGAACATGTCCACCAAAAACTGAAGAAGGAGGAGTCTACAACGAAGCAATAAATTGAAATTGTTACGTCGTACCATCATATGATAGGCATAAAAGTCTTTGCAGGATACTTTTTTGTTTGGTAAGGGTTGTTTTGTAACTGGATTAGTCTGAGGAATATCAAAACTGTACCCCTCTTGTCCTTTCCAAAAAATGATCGGGTACTCGAGAGCATCATAAAACCTATGAGTGTCCGGAACTCTAGTGAGTCGACCATCGTGCGCCTGAATAACGATGTCCCGAGACGCAGTTTGTTCATTATTTACTACGACGGCAGCTATTTCATTTGTGGTCGGGGCATTGAATCGTCTTTCGTGTTCACCACATGGTACACGATCTGGGTGTATCACGATCTTGTAATTGTCGCTAGTTACTTTATCTTTAGCCATTTTAAATTCATGAACTAAAATATTGTGATCGTGCAGAACTTGTTGTATTTTTCTGACCGTGTTTCTTTCCACACCTTGTACGTACTCAGAACGCCTATTCACTTGTGCTTCCTCATCGCCCATAAAATAAACTTGCAAAAATTTTGGTTGCGTATTGGTAGCAGGAAGCAAACAGCCAATTGTGTGGTATATTTGCCCTTGTATTGTAAAAGTCGGGAAAAATCCAGGCATCGAAACAATGTTATCCGCCCCAAAAGATGTCATATGAAAGCATGTATTGTATTTTCTTATGTTTTTTAGAAAACGGCGAGACTCATCCGTTTCATAAGAGAAAAGTTCTTTAAGAGGTTCAACTGGCTCTTCTATTGAAGGAATGGCTACTTTTCCACCCGAGCAACACATGCCTGCAGCTTCCTCTTTCCACTTAAGAGCACTGCAAAATATGCATTCTTTATTCATCATTTCTACTTTTATAAGCTTGTGGCTTTCGTAATCAAGAGTCTCGTCGTACTCAAATGCAGCTTTATCGAACACCCCCCACGTGTTTCTTGTGAATATTAGACGTCGCTGGTGTGCCCTTTCAGCAACAGCGCGTCTGCGTGACTCAGCTGCTGCAACGGTTTCTGTAGCTCTTTGAGATGCTAGATAATCAGCATTCTGTCGACGCCGAGCTAGGGACTATTCAGGTGTCTCAGCAGCCCTTTGAGTAGCTAGATACTCAGCATGATGTCGACGTCGAGCTTGGGACTGTTCAGGTGTCTCAGCAGCCCTTTGAGATTCTAGATACTCAGCATGCTGTCGACGCCGAGCTTGGGATTGCTCAGGTGTCTCAGCAGCCCTTTGAGATTCTAGATACTCAGCATGCTGTCGACGCCGAGCTTGGGACTGTTCAGGTGTCTCAACAGCTCTTTGAGATTCTAGATACTCAGCATGCTGTCGACGCCGAGCTTGGGACTGTTCAGGTGTCTCAGCAGCCCGTTGAGATGAAAGATATTCAGCATACTGACGACGCCGATCTTGGGACTGTTCAGGTGTCTCAGCAGCCCTTTGAGATTCTAGATACTCAGCATGTTGTCGACGCCGAGCTTGGGTCTGTTCGGGTGTCTCAGCAGCCCTTTGAGATTCTAGATATTCAGCATGCTGTCGACGCCGAGCTTGGGACTGTTCAGGTGTCTCAGCAGCCCTTTGAGATTCTAGATATTCAGCATACTGACGACGCCGATTTTGGGACTGTTCAGGTGTCTCAGCAGCCCTTTGAGATTCTAGATATTCAGCATGCTGTTGACGCCGAGCTTGGGACTGTTCAGGTGTCTCAGCAGCCCTTTGAGATTCTAAATACTCAGCATGCTGTCGACGCCGAGCTTGGGACTGTTCAGGTGTCTCAGCAGCCCGCTGAGATGCCAGATATTCAGCATACTGACGACGCCGAGCTTGGGACTGTTCTGGTGTCTCATCCGCTCTGTGAGCTGCCTCACGCTCCGCCTGTTGAAACCTTCGTAGTTCGGCTTGTAGAAACGTTTCGTTAAGTCTAGCTGCTTTCGTAGTTCGAGCTTTATTAGAGCTTTGGGAAAGATTAGACTTACGCTTTCGTGGCATAACTCTTAGAAGGTACTTTTGCTACATTTCCTCAAAATACAGTAAGGTAACTATTATTATTTTTATACTTAAGAAATGCAATACCCGCTGACATGGCTGACAAAACGTCGATTGTTTTGATTCTTACGAAAGATGTATCCAAATTTTAAATTTTGAGTTAACTTATTGAGATGCAGTAGATTGGCTTGCGTATTATCCTAATGAGTTGAAGTTGAAGTAGCTAGATATTACGTCATCGGGATGCACACTGATTGGATGGTGTATAAAAGAGCGTGAACACGATGAATTGACATTTGAGCCATGAACATTTAATACGAAAAGAAAAAATAATACACGTATTCTAGTTATCAACAGAAAGTTGAGATGATACACTAAATACTAAATTAGGTTGCTGAAAGATTTCGGATTTATGCGAAAAATGGGCTAAAACTGGAATTAAAAAAAGGAACTACAAATCAATTTTTGGATGAATCCTAGTTTAAGGTCCGGCGATAAATTATTAAATCTGGCAACCACAGAATTATCATTGGATGATTGGATTGTTTGGCGATTTTAAGCTAAATGATAGCAACCTTAAGCTACAGTCTGAAAAAAATCGCCAAACCCGGACCCTAAAGTAGGATTTTACCCATTTTTTTTTTGAACATCTTCATACATTATAGCCTCTATGCTATCCGGATGTATAATCTATTTTTCTCTGTGCATTTTAATTAAAATTCCTTCAAAAGTTTTTACGTGAAAGAGTCACAAACATTCATCCAAACATCTCTACAAACTTTCGCGTATATGATGGTAGTAATATTTCGCAGTTTTTGGCTCCAAAAACGCGTTAGTAGAAAAATCTTCGAGAAAATCATTAAAAGCTTAGCAAGATTCATATTCGATTGGATAATAAGTAACAGCACCAACGTAAGTACCCCCCAGAAAGAGCTTGATAATAAGTAAGTGACCAATTAGAGTAAAAAAACAATAAATAAATAAAAATAAAATAAAATGCCGTTAAGTTGTATTTAAAGTTCTACCAAAGTGGAAAATAAACAGCCAAATCCATTTATTGGTTGCCAAACTCTCTCCAAGTTATCACGTTACCGTTACTCTGAGACATATTTACATAACTTGCGAAAAAAACATTCAATTAATTCTAAAAATATATTTGTTCCTTGCAATGCACAATAAAAAACATTTTGCTTGGGGATAAATATTCTGTTTATAAATAAGACTAAGGCAGGGATTCAAGTGAAACAGCACTGCGATCGCTTCGAATTGCAATCGCTACTGGAAGTGAATTACATTATCATCAACTTAACTTGGCATGACGTCACTACGGGTGGAGCCAATAAGAGCTCACAAGCACTCAGCGATCTCCCCTTATTCGCCAAGTAAGCTGTGACGTTTTATCTAGCTCGTTTTTTCATATGCAAACGTCACGCTGACGTCACGATGTTTTTATCAAGAAATGTTCTAATGTAATTCATTTCCAGTAGGGATTGTAATTTGCGATGGCCTGTTTCACTTGAATCCCTGCCTAAGCTACAACACGTTTTAAATACAAAGCATTTTACTTTGTGATTTGACTTGAGAAAAGCCTTGAATATTCAATACGAATATCAAAAATCATACACGCAATTCTAGCTATCGACTGGGAGTTGAGATGATGCACTAAATATTGAATTAGTTTGTTGGAAGCCTTCGCAGATTTATGCGAAAATTGTACCTAAAATTGGAATGAAAAAAGCGCTACCAATCGAACTTTCTCGAATGTCGTTATAAATTATAGCCTATGTGTTATTCTGATGTATAAGCTACATTATGGTAAAAGTTTCATTGAAATCCATTCAGTAGTTTTTGCGTGAAAGAGGAACAAACATACATCCATCCATACATCCATCCATACATCCATCCATCTATCCATACAAACTTTCGCATATATAATAGTAGTAAGATTAGTATTTTATCATTTTTTCGGTATTGTACACATAGTGCATATTATGTTTTATTACTTTTCTGTTGTTATGTGCATGACTACCTATTGTTGAAGTTATACCACCCATGTGTAATAGTTTGAAATGACAATTATCGTAATATTTTTTTGGGGGGGGGAAATTGTTGGTTTCTGTGTATTTTGCTCTATCTCTGGTTCCCTAGCAGAGGCATTTTGGGCGACAAGGCCCTGCCTCACTTGTCTTTGACTACTTTTACCCCCTAATGGGTCGTTGTTTTTTTTGTTTTTTTTTTTTCAAAACTGTTTCGTGGGGGAGGATGTGGTGATAAGCTCACCACATTTTAAAAACTCCGCCAATACTTCTGCTTCACAGCTCGCCAACAAAACCATTGTTTAGCCAAATGGCTGTGTGTTTGTTGGTGCAGTTTTGTGTTTAAGCCTTTGTCATACTGCTTAATCTTACTTTGGCAACATTGCCCGTGCTACGGGACCAGAATTTAAATATTGAGCGTGAAAGTTAGTTTTAGATAGATTTCGAGAATGGTTGAAAAAGAGTTTTGAATCGGGAATAGCAATAAAAATACCTGGGGACAAATTAAAGCGGTGATGTATTACATTTTTCTGTTTTTGACTAAGATAGTTGCTGAATATGTTTAATAAATTAGATTAATTATTGATATTAAATATATAAATAACTTTTACTACACTTGACAGATGGATATATAAATAATAGGTAGCCAAGCATACTTAAACCTTACGTCATTACGCCAATAATTTAAGATCAATAAAATTTTCATATGTCAGAACTTCTGGTTATTGCGGATTCATTCAACTATGCACTTTTAATTGAAACTACCACACTATCGCTTTGGCTATTAAATAATAAAAACTACCACAGGGGGGGGGGGGGCAATTGACCCTACCCCCCTGCCCTTCTTAAATGACGATCCTGATTTAAACGTACAATCAGATAAAACCCGTTTCATTCTGGCACCTCGGAAGCAACCCTGCGTCGGCTCTATACTGCAAAATAAGAACTGTTGTTTTTACAATATAACACAGGCAGCCGAGGTTCCAATTTAAAACTGTAAAATGCACAGAAATAAGCTGTAAAACTCGCAATTTTAGTTTCTTACTGCAAAGTTCACAATTTTATAATTTAGTGCCATAAAATTTAACTGTATTATACTGTAAAAACAACAGTATAATACTGGCCTCAGAGGTTCCAGTTTGAAACTGTAAAATGCACGGTAATAAACTGTTAAATGAGCAATTTTACAGTTTATTACTGTAAGGCAGGGATTCAAGTGAAACACCATTGCAATCGCTTCGAATTGCAATCGCTACTGGGAGTGAATCGCATTATCATCAACTTAACTTGGCACCGACGTCACTACGGGTGGAGCCAATAAGAGCTCACAAGCAGTCCGTGATCTCCTCTTATTCGCCAAGTAGACTGTGACGTTTTATCTTGCTCGTTTTTCATAGGCAAACGTCACGCTGACGTCACGATGTTTTTATCAAGAAACGTTCTAATGCAATTCATTTCCAGTAGCGATTGTAACTTGCGATCGCCTGTTTCACTTGAATTCCTGCCTTATTCCATAAAATTAGCTGTATTATACTGTATAGAAACTACATTCGCTTTCTGCAGTGCACGGGATGCTCACCTGTGCATGGGCGACCGCCTCTTCCCGCTGTGTTGGCCGTCTCCGGCCTGGAAGATCTCGAAGGGCGGCTCGGGGCCGGGCAGCGAGTCGAGGAGGGCGCGGCCCTGCGCCCGGAGGTACTGCTGGGGGCTCTGCTTGGCCAGGCGGGAGAAGTGTACCAGCTCTGCCTGAAGCAGGGGCAGGTGAGACTGCAAGGGAAGTAACTGAAGTTAAAGAACTGCTGTTGAATAAATTATACAGGG
Source organism: Uloborus plumipes (assembly GCA_038373865.1). NCBI lineage: Eukaryota > Metazoa > Arthropoda > Arachnida > Araneae > Uloboridae > Uloborus > Uloborus plumipes. The sequence continues at coordinate 69,741 of JAXGGA010001810.1, forward strand.
TGTCCACTCCAATCGTGGCCCAATAGCTAATTTCTAAACCGTTAGAGATAAGCATACAGTTTATTCAGGAAAAAATCTCCAAATCACGAAAGGAATTTTGGGTCTATTCAATGTTTTTCAAAAAATCAAATTTTGAAAGGTTTACGAAATTTAAATTTTTATACAGCCCCCCAGTCCTATCAGTCATATTTAGTAAAACATTCTTGACACTGTAACGTTTAAAACTAAAAAAAATCACTCTTCTACCACAAAAATTGACCGAGTTATGACGTTTTGAAAAATCAAGATTTTGCATTATTTCATGACGTCATTGAGGGAGAGATCTCTCGATGACGTCATGAAACAATGCAAAATCTTGAGTTTTTGAAAAACATTGAATAGACCCAAAATTTCTTTCATAATTTGGAGATTCTTTCCTAAATAAACTATATGCTTATCTCTAACGGTTTAGAAATTAGCTATTGGTCCACGCTTGGAATGGACACCCTGTATTTCAACTGAAATTGCATTTCTTTGCTTTAACGATATTTTAGTGAAGTCAATTTTGGTTAAGGTTCTGTTTCTTTTTTAATCGAATAAAAAAGACTTCTGGGGCAATCCATGGTTATGGTCGTTTCATTCGCACAACTTCAGCTGCTCATATTTTATTCACAAATGCAGTTAAAGTTCTAATGAAAACAGGGAATGATAAAGCCCCCCCCCCCCCCCACCATGATTATCACCAAGCGTTAGTTTGAAATTATTAGTGGAAGTTGTAGAAAAATCTCGAAAATGTGTGGTTACGGTCGTTTCAAAAAAAAAGACATGGTTTTTTGAGTGCTATGAAACACTGCCATTTTTCTGTGAATCTATTGCACGTATGATCTTCTGGATTTTTATAATAATTACTAAATAAATAAGGAATGATATCATACAAAGAACTTAGCTTTTTTGTTGAAAAATAAATTTTTATGAATTTTTTATTGCGGTTACGGTCGTTACAAAAGCGGTTACGGTCGTTTCACGTCTGACTATTTTCAATATGTATGTTGCTAAAAATGAGTAAACGGCTATTTTAATTCATTTTTTCGCCATATATAAAAACAAATAATGGACATATGAGCAGAAAGGTTCTCCAGTTAGTTCATTTGATAAGATATAATCTTCAATTGATTACTATAGACTTTGGAAGCTTTCAAATCCCTTAAGCTACGTTTTCCCATGAAACTTCACCAGAATACCCACACCTCCCAGTCTCTCTTCAGATATTTTAGCTCCACTAAATCCTCATATTCATCTGTGACTTGAGCTCTGTATTTCTTCAGTACTCTGCTTAGAAAAATTTCTACAAATTCGCTTATTACGTAAATGGTATTGATTGTACCGGGCACCTTATTGTTTCAACTACAAGTATTCGTTTCATTAAACATTTAAAATACTCACACATTAAGATTTTTTTTCTGCATAAATCATTTGCCCTCGTCCTCCCTTTAAGGTTTAAATTTAAGTGAAGCTCCAAATTTAAAGGCTTCTGGGGAAATAGAAGGGCCGACTATTTCACCATCTGCATGTGATAGGACAGCTATCAGCAAAGCATGCGAAAAGATGTCTCCTAACCTGAAACTCGCTAAATTTAGTGACTTTATTACAATTTCGGCAGACTTTAACACTTTATAATTCGAAAACGAGGAGGTGAGGGCAAATAATTTATAAATCCAGCAAAATGTTTTACTACAATGTTTCAAATGCAAATAACTTAATTTTTTTCATCATTTCACTTTTGTATTTTTTCCTGGTGAACATCAAATGACCCCTGAGATAAATTTGTCTAAGAACTAACGTAAACGGTATTTATAGTAGGAAAGCTCCTTTATAGGAGCTTTTCCACGCTATAAGAGATGAATAGCCCCAAAGTAACTTTCAGATGCATCAGTGGACTTATGTACCGAATTTGGCGAAGATCCGACGTGAACTGTGAATTTAGACCTAAAACATGTAACACCCGTAACCAACATAGCACAAAAACGAAAAGGTTTTTTGAAAAAAATATTAGTGCATGTTTTTAGAATAAATGAGTACACTAACAAACCTAAATGGCAAACTTCTACCTCAAATAGAATCCTCTCCTCCTTGTTACAGAATAACAAATACTTGTTTTCGGTTACGGTCGTTACAAAGATTCTAGATAATTTTGCCTGCCTGTAATTAAAAACTAATACAACCTACAAAGAAATTGGTTGCTGGAAAAGGTCAAAGGGGGTGCTTACTAAAGCACTATAATTCGTTATCTTCCAAATTGAACCCGGTGTGGCCAGGGTCTAGGCTAGAAACTTGATAATTTTTAACTGAAAAAATGGATTAGAAAAACCGTAACTTTAGGACGATGAAACCATGTTTACAGTAAAAACTAGGATATTTTACACTTTGAATTAGGAAACTATGCTTTCTTGTGATAAAATGACATATAACATGTTATTATTAAGTGAGTTTCATATTTTGATGTCTATGTCCTATTTCTCATGGATTGGCCCTTCTTCAACAACATTGTATTCAGCCGAAATTCGATTGCATTTCTTTTTTAATTTTTCAGAGAAATAGCAGCACTTTTTATTTCCTTTTACGTAGTAAAGGTAAGTATTGTAATCACAAAAAAAATGTTCACTCAAAACTCGGTCTAAATTTCTAATTTGCTCATCTCCCGAAATGAATGTTGCATAATCTTTTAGACCCGTCAGCACGTACATCGTACAACATACGTACCTGAATATGAACACATAAAGAGCCGAAATGTGTGTCGCATAACTCAAAAACTGTATGCCGTAGAAACTTCTAGGGGGATCTCTGAGGGGGGTCTAGTTGTGTACCTCTCCTTGTGGTTTCATTCGGACATTCCAAAGGGTGTCTTAAACACTTGTTGGTGTAAATCAGTGTTCTTTTCAATGCAGACTGGAATACTGTTATGATTTGGTGTCTACTTGGCGAAATATTGTCAAACACTTAGTCTCAAAGTTTTTGGCGCCAAGTTGGAGACAAAGGCATTTTTTTTTTTTTTTTTTTGTTATAGGTTTAACTTTGCAATATTGGCGATTTTTTGCGAAAAATCTACAGAACGATGCTAAAATCGGCGCGATTTTTGGAAAATGAATAATTGTAAAACATTTTTTTGCATCGATTCGTGACAAACTTGGGGTGTAAATGTTTGAATTGACTTCTTGTTTACTCTAAGGCACTATTATAACACTTAAGGCATCTATTATGAAATGTAATCTTAAGAGGAGGTAGTGTGGGGTCCACACTAGATTTAATTTTTTAATTTTAATTTCTTTATTTTATTTTTTAATTTTAATTTCCTTATTTTATTTGCGTTTGCATGTTTTCTCTTCTAAAAAAGTGCTAGTATCCTTAAACTTTTTTTTAGTTTTAATACTTTGAAATAAAAAATATTAATGATTAATAGTCTAAGAGAGTTCCCTATTTAAGCTCGACATCATGAGACAATCAGACATAATTTTAATCATGAGGCAAATACCTATCTTACAAAATGTGTGAAGACACAGAATAGTCTTCATTTTCTGTCCATAAAATTAATGTTTCGTAAAAATAAAATTTCTAATTATTCGTTTTTTTTTCTCTTGTACAATGTATTCTATTTTATGAACATTGTATTCAATAGACTGTTCTTGCAATCCCTAAACATGTATTATATATCATGAAGTAACAGTAGCTTTCGATCATTCCGACTTCTCCTTGTCACTTGGCGCATTCCCTTTGGCGCGATATCCTTACACTTCACTTCATTCACTCCAGGTTCTCCCATACCTACCACAACTCGTGGTTTAACCGGGATAGGACCCTGCAGAGCGCCCTCGCCTTTTTTTGAACCAGACAAGTTTCGAGCAGCACCCCCAGAGGTATCGTTTCACTTGGATGAATTTGTGACCACGACATTTTTAACGTGCCCCAGCCACCATTAATCAAGACGGTGGATCTTTGATCGGCTGGGATCGAACCCGGGTCCCTCCAAACACGAGTTCGACGCCTCACCGATCAGGCTACCACGGCCCGCGATAACCTTGCAGTGAACATTGGTTGATTCATTTCATTACAACAACTGTAGGTATCCATAATATCTCTAGCCTAAAAAGGGGTAAAAAACATTCTCAATGCATTGAAATTCGGCGATGCGACGGACCCTTTACACGACAATCAAACAAAATCTTATTTGATGCTGGTGACTGAGAATTAACCCTGCGCTATATTTATAGGATATTACCTGGCAACCGAATCCAACTCGGTTAAAAAAAAAAAAGAGGTTTGTAAAATTGTGTTTTTTTTCTAAATTTCGAAGTACTTATTCAAATACACTTGCAAAGAGAACTACTTTGATACACCCAACATATTGGAAACTTGGCGACTTTTTTTTCTCGCCAAGTAAAACACTTATGACATACAAAAATTACTGCCACAAAACTTTTTTAAAAAAATTAAAAAATGGTACAAAGTACAAGAAAAAAATTTGCCAACATCAAAAACCTAAACGCTGAAAAATCTTAAATTGGCAGTACCAAAATAAGAAAAAGCAACCCTAAAAAGTCCGTAAGGAGTCTTAGATTTGGCGCTTAATTTTGGGGGGCTATATCAAAGTTATACCTTGAAAAGCACTTTCTGCACTTGGTTGGTATTTAAAATAGCCGTAATTTATTATAACAATTCTAACGTTGCCAAAACTCGGTTGCCAAACACCACAAAAATTTTAATTTACGCTGATGTGATTAAATATGAAATCCATTGTTATAAGAATTGTGGTTGCTATGAAACAGTAACAATAATAGTAATCATGAAGAAAATGGCGAAAGAAAGCTTCTCAAACTGTTAATGAAGGCACAAAAAAGGGGTATAAGAATTGCTCATTTACAGATATTAGATTGTAGTCCAAGAGTTAGCAACGTCTAAAAAAAGAAAAAAAAATCAATTTTATGACGTCTGGCTCTTTAATGTGTCCTTCCGTATGCTCCTCTGAGTAGCATTCCTGGTGTCTGGCAGCCAAGAGGGGTTGCGCTCTTTACTGCACATCACACTTGGACTGGAAAAAAAGTGATTTTTAAGTCCTTTTTGAGCAATTCCCCATCAAATCAATCATGAAAAAAAAAAAAGGTTTGACCTCCTCCTTTCCGATCTTAACAAAAATTCGTGTGAAGGACGCACAAGACAAGATAAGTAATATTGCCAAATTTTAGACTTCTACTTCAGAAATTGTACAAATACAGAGCTGTTAAAAACTGGAAAAAAAAATCCTTGCAACTCTTTTTCCAATTACAGTAGAATAAAAATTAAAAAAACCTTTGCGCAGGCGAGAAATAGAGCTTTCCATTGATATACTACATCACATACTCACGACAGGTTTAAGTTTATAATTACCCAAAATCACTATTTTTACCAGCAAAAATGGGAGCTTTCCATTGATATACTACATCACATTCTCACGACAGGTTTAAGTTTATAATTGTCCGAAATGGTTTAAAAATCACTATTTTTACCAGAAAAAATGGGAGCGCAGTAAAAAACGCAACCTCTCTCTGCTGCAAGAGCACAGGGAAAGATATATCAAAGAGCCAGGCGTCTTAAAATTTTCACTCGAAAACGTTGCCAGCTCTCAGACTATCAGTAAAAGAGTTAAAAACGACAGCTACGTACTTTTAGAAAAGGAACTGCAAATGGCCTCAAGGGGTAGTTCGTTATTTCTTGGATCTTATGGTGGAAGTCTTCGACAGATAACGTGGAACTCTAGAAACAATCGACAAATGTTACGATTAAGAAAACATCCATAATTGAGCAAATTCAAGTAATACTTTGTGCGACAAATATAAATCATGTTCTAATAAACTCGCATAATGATATTTCATTTTTTAGCGCTCCATTTGGTAATTTTATCCACTTGAAAGCTGCTCACATGTGCAATAGGCTGTAAGGTAACGTTTCTTGTCATTTTAAGCTTAAATTATGCATAGTTGCTGTCATTTTTCTTCTAGTTTCCTTCTCTACAGCTGTAATTTTCTTTTAAGGCCTCTACAGTCTACAGCTAAAACTTGCAGGTGCCTTGTAAATGACGGCATAGAGAAATTATCGGAACTTCCTAGTATATATTCCGAATAACAGTCAACTTCCGATTATCGGCGGTTGGATTATCTTGGTCTTTCTTTTTTTATGATGATGATTTACTGAATGACAAAAACATAAAAGTTCGTTAGGGCCCTGCTCCACATCTACGTAAAACGCGACCGAAACTGAAGGCAGAAACTAAAAATCCGGGTACTTTATATAGGAGCGCTATGTAATCCATTTTACGCTTCTGCTTTATTTTTCTGCTTTACGTCGATGTGGAGCAGGGCCCTTATTTGTCGTTTTAAGCATTTCAAGATATTTTTTACGTTCTATGTTGACATTTTTAGCTATTATTTAAATACATATTTTTATGATTCTTTTTAGTTATTACATACATTAATACCGTTAATCTATATCAATAAAAATGATTGTATGTTTGTTTGTATACTTGTTCTCTATACAAATCCACAGTTTGCGTCAGATTTTCATCAAACTTGACACAGAGGTTCCTTGATGCCCTAGAATTCTCATAGGCAGGGTCTTGAAATTTTAAAAAATCTAAAAAGCTCAAATTCAAGTTTTTTGTCAAAAAATGACCCTTTTATAGGAATCTAGCCTATTATTAGGCCTATTTTTTTAATCGACACGAGCCTTTAGGTTACAAATTGATAAAATTTATGGTATTTAAATATTAGCATTTTCCAACAAAGATTAAAATTAAGACAATGAATTTTCATTTCAAGGCTCACCTATTCCATTTTAGCATGAAATAAGTCAAAAACAATTATAACTCATGTTCTCATTTGGCACAAAATATGTATGATACAGAATTTGTTTTTCTTATCCTCCTATCAGAGGAATTATGCAAAAACATGGATTAAAAGCCTTATACATGTTTCGCTTTTAGCTGGTGCTATTTTTCTGTGAACTTTCCGTGATTATTAAGTTCTTTTGGAAGTTTGTACCTAGAACTTTTTGTACAACCATTTATATTTGCATACCCAAACCTATTTATTTTTATATACCCAAATAAGAATAGAATTCTTCCAAATTTTTTTTTTTCTTTTCTGAATGCTATGTTGCATTAATACGCACCCGGGCAACGCCGGGTATAAAGCTAGTAACATATATTTCAGATTATCCGATCCTCTGCGGATGATAGTGAGTCCCTTTCTATACATGTGATAAACTAAACATCGTTTTCCTAATTCGAAAACCTTGTAACTACTGTCGGAAATGCTGTATCTGAAATTATTTATTATAAATCCAGTTTCTATTCAATTGTTATGTAATTAAGTGAGAGTAACTTTTACACCCTAAATTTTAGTAAATAATAAACAAGTTTGAAAAACTATAACCCGACTACAAAAAAAAAAGCACTGAAAGGTAAAAAACAAGGTAGGTGCTATTTAATATCATCGTCTTGTTAAATAAAACAAGACGTTTGATATCTAAGCTATACCTGTTTATTTAGTTCTACGACTTGAACCCCCTGCAAGTTCTACATTAACAACATAATTCAATTCAAATGCTGTAGTCGTGCGTTGTCAACGACAGAAAGCAAGCATTTAAACTTGATACACAAGAAAACATATCAGTTTGATCTATATATATACAAGAATGGTAAATTAGGTTATAATGTTATTCTATCAAATTGCTTTTCTGTAGTTGATAACGCACGACTACGGCAAAAAATATATTAAATTCGCGAAATAAGACGCTTTTTTAGTTTTTTTTTTAGGTTAGTAGTTATTCCGTATTTTTTTTTTTTTTTTTAAATGTGGGTTTTTGCAGTGACAGCACTTTCTAATTAAAGTAACGATATATTTATGCATATGGAAATGAAACACTCCAATAGGTCATGCACTAATGGAAACTGGATTTCTCACAGCACTCACCACGAGTCCTATGATGAGACTGTGGACTCGGTCCCCGGCCTCCACAGACAGGTCGGAGGCGAACTGCCTCAGCGTGGCCAGGAAGCGCTTCACCTTGCCCAGGGCGCGGGCGCCGCCCCTGGACGCGCCCTCCGCCGGGGGAGAGGGCGCGCCCCCGTCCCCGGGCGGGGAGTGGCTGCCGTTCACGCCTGGAGAAAAGAAGGGGTTGTCACTCAAAATCTTGGTAGACTGGCAGAGCAGAACTCAACACAAACACACAGCATTTTTGTCACATTAAAATCGACAACACACCACGTTGAGATTAAAAAAAAAAAAAAAAAAATCTGCAGTTAGAGTGAAGCAAAAAACGATCAAGCAAGTATTATATATTTTTTTTTTCAAATTAATTCTCTCGTAATTAGAAAATTGCGTGTAAATTTTTTTATGGAATACATACCAAAAAATCTTAACTAAAACTCAATCTTATCACTGCGATTACATGAAAATAGGTATTCATTTTAAACTGTTGGCACTTGGGAAAAATAAATTTTTTTTTGAAAACTTGCTTTGGTTGATTGCCAAATTGATGACTTGCATTCTAAATATAGTCGAGCCCTCCCTATGTTAATTCTCAGTTGATATTTAAGAACTCTGTAGAAGTTGTTTTCATGCAAAAGCAGTACAAATGCGGAGAAAACAACTTTCGCGCGTATAAGTGAAAAAGGCGTATAAAGGAGGCGGTGTATAAGTGAGAGTTTACTGTATACTGGGTCATTCCATAGAAATATCAACCTCAGGCGAAGAAAAAAAAATACCGAAGTGAAAAAAGTATCAAAAAATAAATCAATAAATAAATAAATAAATAAAGCTCATACAACATAAGAAGTTATAAAACATTGAAAAAGTATTGTAATTATCACTGAGATTAGCCATAATAAATAGTCTGTCGTGTGTTTACTGCTCGTTATTCGATGGTTACGTTAGTCACACTCTATCTTGAGTAAAAGTGACACTTAAAACTAAAAAAAAAAAAAAAAAAATAGGATATAATAAATGTGTTTTATGTTTTTAAAAGCCAACTTTACACATTTTTCAAGAATATCATTCAATTTTTAACACTTGCTTCACTTTGTGAAATGTTTGCCTCACAACATGCGCATTCATTTTCAGGGTTGCAAACATGTTACGTTAGTCACGTGCTATTTTGGTTGAAAAAATATCTACTGTCAGTCATTTTGCTTTTAATTCTTAGCAGAAATGATGCATAGATACCACGTACATTGTAAATCCACCAGCATAACTGAAAAATATTTTTTATCCTTTCAGTTATAAGTAAAAACAGTTACAAAATCAGCTCTGAATGTTACGTTAGTCACTACGGAATGACCCTACTATGCAAAAAGAGATTGAGAGGATCAGCTTGGTCAGCGGACGTACCTGAAAGGCCGCCATTCGTCGTGGCAGTGGAGTTTTTGACGAGAGTGTCAGGCGACGAGGGCATCTTGACGCTCAGGGGCAGGTCTGAAACAAAAAAAAAAAAAACTATCAGAGGAATCGGGGGTGCGTTTTAGAATACAATCATTTTTAAATACCGAATTTCTCAAATGGAAAGAAAAATACTTTTAGCTCCGTTTATAAACGGAAGGGCTTGGGATATGAACAAAACAGAAATTGCGAGTCATTAAAGTTTAAAATTTGGAATTGCTTTGATATACCCCCCCCCCCTCCCCAAATCGAAATTTGGGGACTTTTTGGCGAAATCCAAATATTTTTGTCACAAAACTTTCAAAAAAAAACTTTAAAAAGGTACTAAATGCAAGAAAATACTAAATTTGGCAACAGCAAAAACCTAAAAACTGAAAAAACCTAAATTGGAACCATCTGTTGGCCTCTCAACGGTCAGCGAAGTAAAAGGAATGGTACTTAAATGATTCAGCATGATTCCAGTCATATACACTGCAAAAAATAAGTTGTTGCTTTTACAGTACAATACTGAAAGCAGTTTAAAAGTGTAAACGCGCTGCAATAAACTGTAAAACTAGCTATTATACAGTTCAGTACTTCAAAACTAGCAATATTACAGTTTATTACTGTAAAATTAACAATGCTACAGTTTATTACAGTCGAACCTGTTTATCTCGAACCTGCTGTTGCGAATTTATAAATCGTCTGCGATGTTCATATTTCTTTGGGTTATTTGATTAATTTATCGTCTGCGCTATCAATTGTTTTGTAATATTTCTTTGTGTTATTTGATTCATTTATCGTCTGCGCTTCCAATTGTTTTTTGTGATGGCAACAAAAAACGAAAAGAGAGAGAACAGTTTAAATAGTTTGATAGAAGAAGCGTTGTTTTTCTCGCCGATTGTTGGCGGAGAATATTATTTTACATTTTACTTAAATATGTAATTAAAAGTTTGTTTTTATAAAAAGCCAAGAGTTTGATTTTATCTACTTAAGTGAAGAGAACATTTATTTTGAATCTACAGTCCACTATGAAATTTTAACCTACCTACCAAACCTTAACACCTGTTTATCTCGAAAACCTCTCTATGTCGAAATTTTTCAATTTCCCCGCTTTTGCAGCATAAATTTAATGTTTTTTCTCATGTTCATCTCGAATGATTTTCCCCGAAAACCTCTATATCTAGAATTGTGACGACTCTCATTTTTGAGTTTCATGTCCAGTCACCTTTATCAATGATATAACTTGGAGACAAAAAAATCATCTTCTGCATAATCATTCAAAGACTATGTTCGTATTTTAAGGTATGCATTAATTGGCTACCGATAGAGTCATCACAATGAGTAAAACGTGGACTCACAACAAGTTGTACAGTAAAATATTCAACAATATCAATGCAAAACAACCTATTAAGTATTTGACTTTGTTCCAATTGCCTTTTTTTTTTTTTTTTTTTGAAAATTTTATCACAACCTCTATCTCGAAACCTCCGTATCTAGATTTTTTTTTCTGTCCCGTGAAATTCGAGACAGACAACAGGGGTGATTGTGTTCCGGTATTTTACCGGATTTCCGGTATTTTCATGATCTATTCTGGTATTTTCATGCTCGAAAATACCGGAAATAAAACATTTTTAATTATGCTTTTGTCTTCCCACCTTCAGTATTTTTATTATTTTTCGAATTTTCGGTGATTTTCCGATAATTACTAATAATATTCATCGAACAAAAATGTTAAGATGAAATTCTATTTTTTTTAACTAAAAACTATTTGAAACTATTCGAATGTATGAAATGTTTTGTTTGTTTATGAAAGGCAATTTATTTTGAAATACGTATAATTATAAAATTAGGTGCGCTTAAATAATAGGGGCCTTGGTTTTTGAAAAAAGCACCCCCCCCCCCCACATACACACACATTTTCTTTTCAAAACTTTTAGGTATTTTTTCATGAACTCACAATCCCCCTGCAGACAATTATGACTGTACTATAAAATTAGCTGTATTATACGGTAAAAACAACATCACAATACTGGCAGCAGAAGTTGCAGTTTAAAACTGCAAATTCACAGTAATAAATTGTGAAAGTAGCGATTTTACAGCTTATTAATTAGGAGTTTTTCAGTTTAGTACTGTAAAATTACTGTTAAATTTAGATGTAGTATACTGCAAAAACAACATTCATTTTTTACTGTGTAAGATTCATAATACTAAATTAATACAGTCGACGCTCGATATAACGACCGTCTCCGTCCTACAGAAAACGGTCTTTATAACAAGTGGTCGCTATAAGAGGTAGAGCATAGAGTATAGTGGGATACAGTTGGGGGTTTTCTCACCGGTCGTTATATTAGGATGGTCTTTATAACGTGTGGTCGTTATAACGAGCTTCGACTGTACAGGGAAAACAAAAATTGTAGCATACCTAATTAGAAACTGTTCACTTTAAAACGATTCAAAATGGGTAACTGTCCCTCTCTGAACTCTAGTTCATGTGGAAAAAATACCTTCAGTGAGCAGTAAGGACGAAAATTAAAGAGGAAAGTGAAGAAAAATGCTCATTTTTCAAAGAAAATAAATTGAATTTTTAACATTTTTACGAAAAATTCGGCGCATAAGTGAAATATTTATCTTTTGAGCGATGCATAAAAGATTGACACTATCATTATTTTGCTATGGAATGTGCTGGGACCATTTAAAATCGTCGTATAAGCGAAAAAAGAGCATAAATGAGGCGGCGTATAAGTGAGAGGTCACTGTATAAGCGGGACTTCAGAGTTCCGTCGGGGTACAAAGGGGTAATAACCAGGGCTGCGGAGTCGGAGTCAGAGTCGAAGAGTCGGAGTCGGACTGATTTTGGACTAAAGGAGTCGGAGTCGGAGTCGCTGAAAAACATGTCGACTCCGACTCCGACTCCGACCACCTCCGATTTGGATGAAATTTTATGGAGGTGAAAACATATCTTTGAAACTAACAGATACAAATTTTCAGATACAAATAAAACAGATACAAATAAAATCCTAAGCATCTAGGATCAATAAAAAGGGCTTCAAAATGGCGGGTCTGCTTTGTGAAACGAATTGCTATGTTTGGGCTTATGCAAGTGAATAAAAAATATTTGCAGCAAAAATGCAATGTGTTAAAATAAAGTCTGGCAATTTAACAAGAAAAGGATTAGTTTTGTACGGAGTCAAATGAAAAGAGCGGTACTTGTCTTTTGCTCTGGAGAAAATGAACTTTTTGGGAGGTCACAGTGACCTCCGAGAATTGCGGTAAATGTGGTGAAATTACTTGCGAGAATTCTTGAGAAAATCGAACTTTTTGAGAGGTCACAATGACCTTCCATGACCTCCAACTGGGATACCCCAGCTTGCTACCCCCCCCCTAAAGTGAGTCCTGGCTACGACCATGAATAAAAATGAAACTTTTAAAAATTGACTTAACATTTCAACCTTTGTTTTGAGTTTTTCCCTCTTCACATTTGGGTAAAAAAAAATAAATAATAAAAAAAGCAGGAGTCGGGAGTCGGAGTCGGAGTCGAAAGTTTTAAAATCCCGGAGTCGGAGTCGACCATTTTTCCTCCGACTCCGCAGCCCTGGTAATAACTACGCATACCGTCGTTAAGTAGTCCTAAACATTGCTCATTCTCTCCGCTATTTCACGAATGAGAAGACATTCTAATAAAACTTGATGGAACATTTCATTTTTGCGAAAAACCAGAACCCGTAACACTGACGCAGATCTATTCTCCGAAGAAGAGTGGCCTATAAATCACTGCAGCTTTAAATCATCGAAAGAGAAAATGAATGGATCCAAAACAGATTCCCTTTCCGGTGTCTCATTTAGGAAATGGGCGGCAGCTTGATGATAGAGGGACCTGTATCATAGGCGCAGACGTTTAGAAAGCACAGACATGATTTTAAATGTTACACCCAATAAGAAACAATATTTTAAATTCAATTACGGATTCGGTAGGCTGTTTCAAATTATGTAATTTATCTTTACTCTCAAAAGCAGTCTGATGAAACTTCAAACATTTGTTAAAAACGATATGCCTTTTACAGTCACTATATTAAAAACATTAGTTAAAAATACGTTTAAAGTAATCTTTCAGGCGATTTTTATTAATGTTTTTTCCGTATAGCAACCAAGTTGAATGAGAAAGATTTGAAAACCGACATCTCACAGCCGCAGAAAAGGAGCTGTAGTTTTTACAGTATAATACTAGCAGCCGAAATTCCAATTTAAAACTGTATAAAATATTTTTGGAAAAAAAAATAGAACCGACTTCAGTTGGAAATTGTTCTAAAAAGTCAAAAATAATTTTTTTCTTTGAACACCATCGACTCTACTTTAAAACATAAGTTTTGAAGTCGGCGCAAAAAAGATAGGTCAAATGATATGAAATCATATTTTGATAACATTTTTCAGAGAAACCATTGAAAATTAAAGCAGAATATTTGTACCATTGCACGAATGTGTGGTAATCAATGAAATGTATGCGAATACTCTTAAAGAACCTGGATCCATTAAAATTTATATTTATAGTTGAATTGTAGTAGCGTATGATTCTGTACATTGTTTTTGCGCCGACTTCAAAAGTTATGTTTAAAAGTAGTTTCGATGGTGCTCAAAGAAAAAAATTATTTTTTACTTTTTAGAGCAATTTCCAACTGAAGTCGGTTCTATTTTTTTCTCCAAAAATATTTTATTTCATTCTTTTTAGTGTAAATGCAATTAAAATAATCAAAATATAGTTAAAAACTAACTATTACGCTTTTAAATAAAGTTCAGAATAAAGTTTAAATTTAGTTGAATTTCATGTTTGATTTAGTTAAGCCTTCATTTAAAATTCTCATTATCATTATTATTACTGTTTCATATCAACCACGTTTTGTAACAATGGATTTCATATTTAATCATTTAGGACAAATCGCTGTCATTATTACGATTACTGTGATCCCGATTTCTATTTCGAACGATTTCTTCAGATTCCCGTTATCAAACCCAGACCACGAGACGATGGGACCAATCGGAAATGAAACCCTTTCTAACAAAAAAAGAATTTCTGAAATCGGTCCAGATGTCTTCGAGAAATCTTATGACATACAAAAAAAAAAAAAAAAAAAGAAATCTCCGACGAATTGTATAACCTCCTCCTTTGCTGAAGTCGGTTAGAAATGCACAGTAATTAACTATAAAACTAGTAATTTTACAGAATCTTACTGAAGCAACTTTTTACAGATTCTACAAGTTTAAAATTTTACAGTTTATTGCCGTAAACAACTTGAATGGGGGAGGAGAGCAGTTTGATGATCGAGGGACCTGTATCATAGGCACAGACGCTTAGAAAGAACAGGAAAGATTTTAAATGTTTCACTCAATGAGAAAAGCAATGTTTTAAATTCAATTTCGGACTCGTAAGCGGTTTCATATCAAATAATTTCTCTTTACTTTCAGGAATGTTTTGATTACATTTCAAACATTTGGGCAATTCCACGGTAACTTACGTTACATTTTGACCAACTCTTATGCAGTTAGCTCCTTAGTACAGACAAATATTGTTATAAAAACCTTGTACAAAAGCATTCAGTGAAAATGCCAGTCAAAAGCAAAATTAAAATGCAAAAATATTCGATGCACTTCAATTTTACAAAATTTAGCAGTCAAAAATAAGGCAGTAACTTACGTTACACAAAAAGGGAACGGCATAATATGAAAATTGGTTCTAAGGCAAATTTCTGCTCTATTACAGCTGTTTTCTTGTTTGAAGCATAATTTATCAGTTTCTTATAATATTTAGGAATTAATTTTCATAAACTTAAAATTTTATTTAAAAAATTGAATTTTCTGAGAATTTTTAACTGGGTAACTGACGTTACAGTAACTTACGTTACAAAATTCACTTACAAGCATATATTTATTACAAAAATTAATGAATGAAAATTACAGCTTAGTTTAGATCAAAATACTGAAAATTAACAATTATGAGTTAAATTTACAGAAATTTAATGCCAAATTCAATGATCAATCAAAAATATTACAAAACATAAGACTTTTAAATGCATACTGGCAGCTGGTATTAACAAGTTCAGGTAATTCTATTTTCGAATCATGTTTTCTCTTATAATAAATTTCCTCTGTCGTTTCTGGCCATTTCTGATTGGTTCCAACAGCAACCATTACTTTTACTTTAAACTCGTTTTCTTCAATAATCGTCACAACTCAAGGATACAATGTATTTTCGTACTTCACCACACACCAGTCACCAGCTTTTATCTCTGTTTTTTCTTCTTGTTCCTTAAAATACAACTAAACGAAACCCTACATTTTGTTCATTTCTGGTTCTTAAAATGGTTATTGTGAATGTGCGGATCTTCAGAAATTTTTTTGATACATTTTGCTTTTTCTAACATATTTCAATACTATCAAGAGTGACTTTTATTTATGAATCTGTAATATCCACATCTTATACCCCTTTTGACGCGCATCTTTTCTGCAGAGTTCAGTGGCATTTTAATGCAAAACAAAATATATTTCAATTGAAAGAGATAAACTATTTTTATAATTGCTTTTTCCAAAACATATTTGATAGCTTTAAATCATAACAGAAGTCATTTTTGAATAATTCATAGTACATTACCTGCTAAATATTCTGAATGCAGTGATATTGTTTAAAGAGAATTAATATCTTAATAGCCAAAAAGAAGCATGTAATTTATAATAAAGGTGTATTGTAATCTTATTAAAAAACAGACATTTTAAGAAATATGAGTAATCTAATCAATCAAAAATATTACAAAACATAAGACTTTTAAATGCATACTGGCAGCTGGTATTAACAAGTTCAGGTAATTCTATTTTCGAATCATGTTTTCTCTTATAATAAATTTCCTCTGTCGTTTCTGGCCATTTCTGATTGGTTCCAACAGCAACCATTACTTTTACTTTAAACTCGTTTTCTTCAATAATCGTCACAACTCAAGGATACAATGTATTTTCGTACTTCACCACACACCAGTCACCAGCTTTTATCTCTGTTTTTTCTTCTTGTTCCTTAAAATACAACTAAACGAAACCCTACATTTTGTTCATTTCTGGTTCTTAAAATGGTTATTGTGAATGTGCGGATCTTCAGAAATTTTTTTGATACATTTTGCTTTTTCTAACATATTTCAATACTATCAAGAGTGACTTTTATTTATGAATCTGTAATATCCACATCTTATACCCCTTCTGCCGCGCATCTTTTCTGCAGAGTTCAGTGGCATTTTAATGCAAAACAAAATATATTTCAATTGAAAGAGATAAACTATTTTTATATTTGCTTTTTCCAAAACATATTTGATAGCTTTAAATCATAACAGAAGTCATTTTTGAATAATTCATAGTACATTACCTGCTAAATATTCTGAATGCAGTGATATTGTTTAAAGAGAATTAATATCTTAATAGCCAAAAAGAAGCATGTAATTTATAATAAAGGTGTATTGTAATCTTATTAAAAAACAGACATTTTAAGAAATATGAGTAATCTAAATTAAGTAAATACAGTACTACAATTAAAAGAATTATTGAATAAATTACTTCTATTAACCACATAGGTTTTATTTACAATTTACTTTATTTCGAAACACAAGTATTGAAATTCTACTAAGGTAACTTACGTTATCTACATATGTGGGTAACTTACGTTACACGTTTTGATTGTAGCACGAAAAATTAAATAAACAATATTCAAAAGAAAAGTACTGTTATTTGCTTAGTACACATCTATAAGATAGAAAATATAACATAGTTAACATTGTATTGCCCTTTCTTTATTTGCTGTAAAAACTTTAACATGTTTTGGTAACTTACGTTACATAGAACAGTGCCTTTTTGAAATTGACATAAATCACTTAATTAAATTGAAAACACTTGTTTCATCAATTCACAATATTAATTTAAAGTGTAATAAACAACAATCTTCCTTTGTCACATTTATCTAATGGAAAAAATTGAAACTTATCAATGTTGAAAGTTTGACCATTTGCTTCACTGAAAATAAAATACTCTAATACCAACTTCAAAGTATTGCCGAAACTAAAACTACATTCCTAACAAAAAAAAAGTTATAAATAAGAAACTTCTAACATTTTTAAACCAAAAAATATGCAGAACAGTCACATTACTCGAGTTTAATTTTTTCAACGCTTTTCCACACTTGCATGGAATTGTCCATTTGTTAAGATCGATATGTTTTTCAATCACTATAGTACATTCCCGATTATTCGCGGAATCGGATGGCACGGGTATCGCGAACAACGAAAATCACGGATAATCCGAAAAAAGTAATGGTAAGGGAGATAAAAAAAAGGGGTAAAAGAGACGAAAAAATTTATTTTGCTTAAAAATGATTGCGTAAGGGCCCTGCTCCGCATCAGCAGAAAACGCGACCGAAACCGAAAATCCAGGTACTTTCCATAGTGTTACAAATCTTGTAAATAGTTGATGTTTTTCCTGCCTTGCATCATTTTCATTAGTTTTGGTTTTATCTGACGTCATGTTGCAAAAGTATCTGAAGATATCACCTTTATCACTTGTATACCGGCCCTGTAACGTTTTGTAGTTTTTACACTTGCCCTACATTTAATAAGCGTGAAGACATTTTCGCGTGGTTTTCTTTTTATCACTAGAATTTTTGAATGGATTATGTAAGTTTGTGAATGAACGAACACTTCGGATTTTGCTAGAATATTGTGGACATTTCTTTCCGTGTATAAATAGCTGGCCTTGAACACCGTCAGTTAGTTTTTCTCAGATGGTATTTCTGAGAGGCTCGGTTTTATTCGCTTTGGGCGGATGTTTGTTTTTGCTTTTGTAATTTCTTAATTACTGTTCACGTTAGATACGTGGTGCTGAGTTACTGTTAAGAGTACAGTGTACTGTTTGCTACCTAATTGCTGGATGTTTGGCAATTGTTTCCTGCTCATATTGTAAATAGTGTAAATACTTGTAAATAAATTTATAGTTACTTCCTCAAGATTGGAATGCTCATTTAAAGAAAGTTGAAGGTGCTACGGACTCGTTACAATAGGAACACTACTTAATCCATTTGACTTTTCTGCTTTACGTCAATGCGTGGAGCTTGGGCCAAGCTAGCCAAAAATAAAGCAGAAACGTAAAATGGTTTAAGTAGTGCTCCTTTGGAAAGTACCCGGATTTTCGGTTTCGGTTGCGTTTTCTGCTGTTGTGGAGCAGGGCCCTTACACTTAAAACGTGATATGTATACAAACAGTGACGGTAGGTGCAGCATTCAGAAATATTTGTATTTGAGGTTCTCAAACATATAATACCGTAAAATGGGGTGTATAGGAACAGCGGGGTCAATCGGAACAAAACTTTCCGACCGTATAAAGAAATTTTTCATAAATAAACTATTGGATATTTTTCGCCATGGATTTTTTTTTTAGAAAAGTAAGATCCTAGGAAGTAGGAAAAAATTACTTTTGTCAATCTGGCAACGCGACTGGCTTCTAAGGAGGGCTGAACGTAGAATGCTAGAAAACGTCACATTTTCATAGACTGCAAAATTTCATATGCAAGAACAAACTTTCTTATATTTAAAAGCTAAGAGTGGTATGTTTCAATAATACGCGTATCTGAACAACAGAATACGACATTAAAATTTACATTTTTTATAAAGTGTATCATAAAAATGAAGAATTCTGAAAAATGCCATAGGCAGAAAAAAAATGCGGGGTGAATCGGAACACTTGGTTCTGTTGTTCCAGTTCAAACTAATTTGAAGGAAACTATTTGAAAAATCAAGATTCTAACCCCAATACTTCTAATCAAGACAAGGACAAGGATTTATTACTGTTTATCCTTTCTCGTGAGCAACTAGATCTTGGAATGACAAACAGTTGCGGATTTCAAAAGATTTTTTCCCCAGGAGACTTCTTTTTACTTAAAATACGAGGGGGAAAGTCAAATAAACTTTCTGTAGTAAAAGTCCGGCACACAGACAGTGATGAATAAGCGAAAAAATCTTTCAGGACAATCCCCGAACCCAAAGATTTCAAAAAACTAAGGAAAAGGCAGAGTTCATCCCAGAAGATGTTATGAAAAAACTTAAGTCAAGTCACAATCGCTAGTTTTAAGGACTAGTACATATTTGTGAACGACATGAGTGTCTTCAATTCATGTTAAAGCTTTGTATTTCAATTCAAAAGCATTTCTTAAAATAACTTTTCATTTTTCATAAGTTCAAAATTGTTTTGAATTTTGACAAATTATAAACGTTTACTGGTATTGAAATTATACATTTATTTGACAGTAATTATCTGTTCTTATTCTCCCCCATCAATATTACTCATGTTTGTGAGACCTATTACGGGTTAAACTGAAAAAAAAAATAAAAATTTTAACATGTGTTCCGATTGACCCCTATCAGCGGGGTGATTCGGAACACCCATAATTTCCTATATATTTTAATAATAACTGTTCAAAATATTTTGTCTTTGCTTGGAATATCAAAAGTAAAGCAAGACCGAAGTTTTTACCCAAAAACTCAAATTTAAAAAAATCTTTTAACTGCTTTTTTTTACAATCAAAGCTGAAAAGTGTTCCGATTCACCCCATTTTACGGTACCTATAAAGAAGCGGTACTTGGGATAACGCAAAGGTAAAATAATTTATTGGGTGAAGTATACCGCACTTAGGAAAGAAATGTTAAGAATAAAATATTTTTGGAAAAAAAAATAGAACCGACTTCAGTTGGAAATTGCTCTAAAAATTAAAAAATATTTTTTTTCTTTGAACACCATCAAAACTACTTTCTAAGATAAGTTTTGAAGTCGGAGCAAAAACAATAGAGAAACCATTGAAAATTAGAAGCAGAATATTTGTACCATTACACGAATGTGTGGTAATCAATGAAATGTATTCATTAAAATTTATATTTATAGTTGAATTGTGGTTGCGTATGATTCTGTACATTGTTTTTGCGCCGACTTCAAAACTTATGTTTAAAAGTAGTTTCGATGGCGTTCAAAGAAAAAAAATATTTTTTACTTTTTAGAGCAATTTCCAACTGAAGTCGGTTCTATTTTTTTTTTCCAAAAATATTTTATTTCATTCTTTTTAGTGTAAATGCACTTAAAATAATCAAAATATAGTTAAAAAACTAAAAATTACGCTTTTAAATAAAGTTCAGAATAAAGTTTAAATTTAGTTGAATTTCCTGTTTGATTTAGTTAAGCCTTCATTCAAAATTCTCATTATCATTGTTATTACTGTTTCATAGCAACCACGTTTTGTAACAATGGATTTCATATTTAATCATTTAAGACAAATCGCTTTGAATTTGACTACTCATTAATTGATATCTTCGCTAATTAAAACCGGAGAATTATACAAATGAACACTAATGAAGCCTGAAAAATTACCAATCTATCGGTACCTGATTCGACTTTCAGTTCACTGGCCTTCAGGAGAAAGAAGCAGGACATAGAAATATACTCGGTTTTTAATATGAGTAGATATTTCAAAACAATGTTATCAGCAGTACATAAAGATAAAAAGACCATAGAAATGAATTAATCCAGAGAAGCCTTGCATTCAAAATTGTCATTATTACGATTACTGTGATCCCGATTTCTATTTCGAACGATTTTTGCAGGTTCCCGCTATCAAACCTGGACCACGAGAGGATGGGACCAATTGGAAAGAACGAACTTTCAAACAAAAAAAAAATTCTTGAAATCGGTCCAGGCGTTTTCGAGTAATCTTTTGCATACAAAAAAAAAAAAAAAAAAAAAAAATATTCTCCGACGAATTGTATAACCTCCTCCTTTGTTGAAGTCGGTTAAAAATGGATTTCAGACCTGTGTTTTTAAAGAAAAATGTTTGTTCCACAAGAATCAAGTTAACTAAGATTTTTTTCCCCCGAGACCCTCGCGAATAATCCGCTAGCGGAAAATCGAGAGTTTACTGTATATTAAAACTATTAATATAACCGTTTCGGATTTTTTTTTCTTTATATTCGTGTTAGTTCCGCATAACAACCAAGTTGAATACGAAATATTTAAAAACAGACATATCACAGCCACAAAATATATTAGTGTTTCTACTATCATTGCTACAAGTTATCTCCAAATTTTCATTTTTGTCATTTACACCTTTGCTTCTTGATGACTCACATATAACAGCTGGATAACTGAATGATGAGACAGCTTTTTGCTAAATAAATCTATTTGCTGCTTTTATTTTAAATAAAATTTTAATTTTATGCGATAGTTTTGTGCATTATGCTTTTATTTCAATCTTATGTTTCTTGCTGGAAAGATTGCGAGGCATAGAGAAACAGCAAATTTTTACGAGTAAAATTTTACGAGAAACGACATTATGGTTGAAAACAAAAGTGAGGGTTGAAATTTTTTGATTCAGGAAGTTGTATTGTGCACTTTAGTTGTAAAATAAGCCAAGGAATATTCACCATGGCAGCTATAGTGCTGACCCCGGGATTAAGCATAATCAAGCCATTACCTCACATTTTATTGCTGAGATGAAATGTCAGGATCACTGCATCCCTACAGAGAAATTTCGGAGGAAGGATTATTAGAATCCTTAATCCAGCCATAGACTTATCATTCAACTCCGTTGTTTGCTTTCCAAGCATCGTTTCATGTTCCCTCCCTTTCCCTCTTTTCCTGTTTACTACTTCGTTTTACCTCTGAATTCATATTTCACTCCTGTCCAAAATATCATACATGAATTTAAAATAAGAAGCAGTGCCACAGCCAGAAAAAAATACAAAAAAAAAAAAAAAACAATCGGAGGAAGATATGATTAGTTTTAGCCATTTTCATTGATTCCTCCTTATATTGATTTCCCAAAGGGGTCAAGTGACCCTCCCCGACTGGCATGATCAGCTTTGAGGGCCACATGTTTTTCGCGGACCAATGAAACACCTCTGATATCCAGAACTTCGAAATGATTTGTTGCCAATAGTTCACTTTTCCCTATTTAGAACGTTGTATTGAACATTTGGTCGACACGCGGATCCTTTAAAGCGTTATGCACATGACGACCGATCCGGCCGAATTTTTCGCTGCGAAACTGGTTTTCGGAATCCGTTGCCATGACAGCACGCCGAATCGTCGGCTTCCGTCACCGCTCTAGAATGCTGGATGTCGTCGGAACCGACAGCGATCCGGTTTTTTTTGGTAGCGACTTCATTGGCTCTCGCCAGGTGCGCGGTCTTAAAATGAGTGGGGGGAATGGAATCACGTGACTTTCGACCGGAGCTAGTGCGAATGCTCGAAAATTTTCACTTCCGTCCGTCCCGTCCGAAAAACCACTTCGTTCGGACGGAACGGTCGTAACCCAAGTAGCACACTTCGTTTTTTAAAGGTTGTAAAATGGTTATTAACGTTGCGTCAACGGATTAAAAACGTTTATAAAACGTTTAAACGTTTCTTGTGCTACCTGGGAATGTGAATAGCCCTTTAAAAATGTACCTGACCTTAAAAATGTACGACAGCTGTAAAAGCGACGTGGGAAAAGCAAGTACGAACCATAGATCGCCCCCGAAAAGAAGAACTCGTTCATATTCATGGCGCACAGTCAACAATAATACTCCATACTCCCTAAACAGGGCGTGGGGAAGATTTCTGCATCGGCCACATGTCTCCCTCTGGAAGCACTCGATAACATTTTTCTCTTCGGCACTGAAAGGTTTGAGCGGGAAAGGACACCTGTTTCGCGGGCTTTCTGAGGAAAGAGTGTGCGAAGGCGGCAAGTGTCGCGCGGCATTTGATGAGCCACTTGGCGGAAAATGGCAAGCTGCTGCCGTGGGAGGGCACCACCTGTTTATCGCGCAATGACAACTGTTGAGGAGCTGACGAAACAGAGACGAGCGCAGATAGTGCACTGAGCGTGACACACTATGGGGAAGTTTCGACCTAATAAATATTCCTACTTTGAATACTAGATATTGTTAAGACTTACAAAACACAAAATTCCTCATCGCCGAATTTTAAAACGCAATGATAGATTTTTAATGAATTTTTAAATAGTTAAATTATAGTTTAAAAAACTAAAAAATACGCTTTTAGTGTTAAACTAACATGCACTTATAATACATCAACATATAATATAGTTTAGCCTTCAGTATTAATAATAGTATTAAAACCAATGACGTCAAAAAGCTATCTTTATTTCACCCGCAAAAATTGTATTGCCGGTATGCTATCGTTTCATTGCGGAGTTTATTTTTCCTTCCGTTGTTAATTAGTTAAAGTCTGTTTACCGTATTTTTCGCCGTATAAGACGCACTTTTTCTTCCCAAAATCGGGGGGGGGGAGGTGCCTGCGTATTATACGGCAAATACAAAAGCACAGATTTTTCTAGATTTGCCTCCTTTAAAATTGGGTGCGTCTTATATACCGGTGCGTCTTATGCGGCGAAAAATCCGGTATTCACTGTGTGGATTGGATTCGTCAAAGGGCAATCCAACAACCTGTCACGGCTCACGGGCGTCAGCGTCGATTGTTCCAAGCTTTCGTCATCGAAAACCATGTTCAAATTTTTACTTGGCGTGTTCTACTCTTTTCCGGCAGGCCGCGAGAACAACCTGTGACAGTACGGAAAACCGGTTTCCGTTCGGCCGATAAGCAGTTTCTCGCTCTAGACTTGGCGCTCTGGCGAAAAAAACCACTAGCCTTCTGACGTCACCCACGCTTAAACAAAAAAAAAAGTATTAAAAAAAAATATTTATGTCACATTTTTTTTTCCATCGACGACAATCATGTGCTCTCACTTATGCGCCGGTCCAAGGGGCCAACAGAAAAGGCGCATAAGTGAACAAGTCTATTTTAAGGACTAAAACACAACATAGGTTCTAATGAGAGAATGAATAAGAATGTTTCTATAGAAAAGGGACACATTATTACGGTTTTAGAAATTACTGTAACGTAACTACAATGATAAAGAGAAAACAAATAGTTGTAGCATATCTAATTTAAGTGTCCCTACGAACTCTAGTTCATGCTGAAAAAATGCCTTCCGTGATCAACAAAGGCAAAAGATTAAAGAGGAAAGTGAAGAAAAATGCTTATTTTTTAAGGTAATTAATTTAAATTATTTACATTTTAGGGAAAATTCGGCGCATAAATGAAATATTTATCTTAAGAACTACGTATAAGCGAGTGCTACTATCATTATTTTGCAATGGAATATGTAGGGACCATTTAAAATCGCCGTATAAGTGATAAAGGCGCATAAATGAGGCGGAGTATAAGTGCGAGTTCACTGAATGTTATTCTATCATGTAAAAAAAAAAAAAAATTCAAAAATCGAAAACTTCTATAAGATATTGACGTAGGTTTAATAGGGAATGGAGAGTAAGACTTTTGCTTCGATTTCTAAGAGGGGGGGGGGGGATTCTGCTTAATCAACTTTACTATCGTCAGAAATAAACGATAGAGACGATAAAGATAGGGCATGGTATCCGATTATTCCCCAGACACTTTTTTCTGCATGGGCGGAATTGATAAGGAAAATTTTGCTAAATAAGTTTTTTAAAACATTAAAAAATGGTTCCATCTATGATAAAGTTATTGCGTTCACTAATCTCAGTTGCAACTAATTAAGTTTCAATGATTTTCTTTTGGAATGTGAAAAGGTTTAAACATACGAATCACATAAATGTACGATGCTACGAATACTATCAGTAGCTATTGAAAATCAGAATCGAGCTGTGCTGTGTTTTTTCTCTCTCGTGCTATATATATTGAAGGGCCAGGGGGAAAAAAGATGAAAGTGACCAAAAAGCGATTTCGAGAAAAACGAAGAACAAAGTTTAATTTCTCGTACTCCCTTTGTAGTTAATAGAGTTTTCCTGCACATTTCGGTCGCTTCTCATCTTTTTTCCCCCTTGTTGTTCTACCAGATGATACTAGTCCTTCATAGCCCCTAGAAGGCGCTAATATCTCAAAATTGACGAAAAAGTGACTTTTATCTTTTTTCTTATACTGACAACGGAAAGCATATATACAGTGGAGCCTCGATAGCTCGACACCTCGAGGGAAAACAAAAATGTGTCGAATTAAGCGGGTGTCGACTCCATAATTCCAACTTTTGAAATGTTTTCAGTGTTGCTTTTTCACTAGTGCTCACAATTTAAGTTATAAAAATTAATTCCAGGGAATGATTTTTCTTCTCCTTCTTTTCTTTTTTCGAAAAATACATAACAATAACAAAATAAATAGGACAATTCTGAATACCTGACTTGAAATATACCCATAATTTTGAGAGAGAAAAGAGCTTCTTGTCATTCGGGTGCATTAAAAAGAAAAGCTCTGCATACTCTCGTTTAAAAGGCATAATTATGTTGTACCGCCTTGTTTCTCTCGGGGTACAATTTCTCTGGGTACATTTCTTCAACCCCTTCCTAGCCCAAGATCTCCACCAACAGTACAGAATTCGGTGGCTAACTACTCTTGATACAAGAAAGAATTCTTAAAAGAGCTCTTTCCAAAAAAAAAAAAAAGAATGAATTTTGTTGACCTCAAAACCGCCAAATTCCTAGAAATGGGCAAAGTGAAAGAATATTGGTAACAAAAAGTGGGCTAGGAAGTGGATGTCGACGCATACACTCAAAAATGAATGTTGTTTTTGCAGCATAATACAGCCATTTTTATAGTAATAAACTGTAAAAATTGCTAATGTTATACAGTCGACGCTCATTATAACGACCACGCGTTATAAAGACCATCCTGATATAACGACCGGTGAGAAAACCCCCAACTGTATCCCAATATACTCAATGTTCTACCCTTACAGCGACCACTCGTTATAAAGACCGTTTTCTGATGGACGGAGACGGTCGTTATATCGAGCGTCGACTGTAGTAATAAACTATAAAATTGCTAATTTTACAGTACTAAACTGCACAGCAAAAAACAAGCTGTTGTTTTTACAGTATAAAATTGGCAGCCGAGGTTTCAATTTAAAACTGTAAAATGCACAGTAATAAACTGTAAAACTAGCAATTTTACAGTTTCTTACTGTAAAGTTGAAATTTTTACAATTTATTTCCGCAAAATTTAGCTGTATACTGCAGAAACAATAGTATAATACTGGCAGCAGAAGTTCCAGTTTAAGACTGTAAAATGCACCGTAATCCTATACTATAATACGAGAGATGGTTGCCAAGTCGAAAATCGCCCCAGAATTAATAAACTCCGGTAAACTTGGGGGTCTGGGGTTTTTGGCCACGAGGAATCGATTGGCGCCGGTTTTGAAGCGCTACGGTCGAACAGTTCGGAGTTACAGATAGGATTCATTAAAAGTTTGAGAAGATTTCTTACTACGCCATTTTCTTTATGATTACTCTTATTGTTACTCTGTTTCATAGCAACCACGTTTTAACAATGGATTTCATATTTAATCACATCAGCGTAAATTTATGTTTTTTTGGTATTTGGCAAATAACTTTTGGCAACACGTGAGAATTGTTATTGTTTTTGAAATTTAAAAGAGATCGATCAAAATAAAGTTAGAATTGGGTATGGGCCGCGGTAAGTTTCACCACTTTGGATCCAACTTATTAACTTTCACTTTCATTTTTCATTGTTGAGGAATTAGGGTTACCAGAGAAAAGTTTCGGGACATTGCCAAGCTTTGTTAAATTTACGTAAAAAGTTACCAAAAAGCGATAACTGGCCAGAAAAGACAATCCTCACACACGCGTTGGATCCAAAGTGGTAATCTTGATGCGTCGGCTCGTCTATATAGGGGCCTGAGGCCGCGGTCGTCCAATCGGTAAGTCGTCGGACTCGTAACCGGAGGGTCTCGGGTCGATCATATTGTCACGTTGAATGAGAACTACGGAGTAACAGAAAGAGCCTTTATTGAATCAGACGATCGGTCTGCTGTCAAGAACTCAACTGCCAGCTCTCAGCTCGAGAGAGGCTTTATATACACAACTAAGGAATGTTCTAGAACAATTCAAATTAAATTCAAATTAGATTATTTACATAAATTTACATATTTACAAATTTTCTATAAACTGTAAGAAAGCATTCTGAAATTAAAAGACGAATTAGCAAATGTCTGCACCTGAGGTCAGAACTCGGAACCTCAGAGTTCGTAGTCCAGCGCCATAGCCATTCGGCCAACCGGGCGATAGCTTGAGAGGAATATACGGCAATATAGCCGCCGATCAAAGATCCACCGTCTTCATTAATGGTTGCTGAGGGACGTTAAAAATGTAC
Organism: Uloborus plumipes; assembly: GCA_038373865.1. Taxonomy (NCBI): domain Eukaryota; kingdom Metazoa; phylum Arthropoda; class Arachnida; order Araneae; family Uloboridae; genus Uloborus; species Uloborus plumipes. The sequence continues at coordinate 97,426 of JAXGGA010001810.1, forward strand.
GTGGTCACAAAATCCTCCAAGTGAAACGAAACCTCTGGGGTGTGCCGGGCAAAGGGTTTACTCGGCCCTTGGGCCTGGTTCAAAAATGAACAGAGCGCTCTTCAGGGCCCCATCCCGGTTAAAAAGCGAGTTGTGGTATTTCCGGGGGGGGGGGACCTGGAGTGTGAAGTGAAGTGAAAGTCAAAACCAACTGGAACCAAATGCGTACTGGAGAACAGGGACTCTGCATCCATTCTCATCAACACCGCCCGCGCCTTCGGCGCAAAATGAAATGAAATTAGGTGTGATTTTACCAGGCACGTGCCGTGAACAAACGCCCAGGGTAGGCAGATGACATGGTTCATGGAATAATAATACATGTGTTAAAAACGCAAATGATGTTAATCGTGTAATAAAACAGTATGAATATAATTGATGTTTATGTAGTCCTTAGTATAAACATATGTACAAAGATATTCATCTTATTCTATATAAAATCCACTCTTCTTTCTTCCGTTGTGATGAAAATATCCGTGACTTTCATAAAAATTGACAGCGGGGACTATTTTAATTTTGTTCACTTTCTTTTTCCAAAGATATCAAAACAAGAGATGAAAGGTTACTCTTAATTCCTTTTATGGCCGAAAATATTCACTCTACAGAAACAATCGCGGCTGGCATAATCAAAATTATTTGCAACAACACCAGTTTCTGTAATTAGTTGGCTCAGTTCACTTTTCCAAACTAAAATCAAGCATATTTTTAATACATTTTTCACAAAAAAGTTGTTCCCATACAAACATCTGCTAAATCTGCCATCCGTCTTATACGTCAAAAAAGTACCCGTACTTTTTTGCTAGACAGTAAATGCATCCTTATTTTTCTAAAAGTTTAAACGGAACAACTATCCTGAGATTTCAACTTAAACGTGAGAAACAATATGACACAGAAAAAAAGGAAACATTTGAAAATTACGGAAACATTTCATTGAAAACAAAACACCACAGAAAAAACGAATCATAACGCTGCGCAGAAGCGAGGACCTACGCACAGAGGCATTTCTCATTCTGCCTCTGCCGGCGCTTTGGCTGACGCGAAGGGAGAAAATGCTGCGGCACGGGGGTGTTCAGGATGCTAAGCATTGCATAGATACGGAGGTCGAAAAGCAGCGTCATTCGCTGCTTTTCAAGTGAACAAAAATGGGAAAATTCCATTTTTTTTTATTTTTTGGCTGTTTTTTCTGTGTAATATCTATATATTTTTTCCAATCAAAGCATTAAATGTCATTGAATGAAGAGGTGAGGTTGGTATGTTTTCTTCGTGGGTAGGCACTGCCTACCTTGCCTACCCAGACGGCACGTCTCTGGATTTTACGGTGAGCATGGATTAAATAGGGTTGTGTTTTTTAAAATAAATTACGGCTGTTTTGAATGCGTAATTGCAACCAAAGGCTCAAAAATGCTTTTCAAGTTTTTCTAAATAAGTACTTCGCACTTTAGAAAAAAGCACGAGTTTACAAACCTCTTTTTTTTTAACCGAGCGGGCTCGGTCCCCTGTTACACGTTAGGGGTAATACGAGGAATGGTTGCCAAGTCGAAAATCGCCCCTGAATTAATTAACTCCGGTAAACTTGGGGGTCTGGGGTTTTTGGCCACGAGGAATCACGAGGTTTGGTTTTTCGAAATAAATTCGTCAATATTGAACTTCAACACACTTGAATCTTTACACTGCTCACTTTGTACCATTTCTTTAACTGTATAGTTTTTTTTTTATTATCAATTACATTTTATTTCCTATGACTTTTCAAACTTAATCTTTGTGTGGAATAGTTCCCTTTCCAAACTCTAACTTCGTTTAGAATAGTTTACAATGGTGCACTTTAACTGGTTATCTTTTCACCAATGGTTTCACAAATTTTCTTATGGCATGTATTGTTTTGATAAATCACAATTGAAAATTTAAATCTTCGAGTTAGCTTCGATACCTGTTTTCCTCGAGCGGAGCTCGGTCACCCGCTGGTAAACTGTTAAATTAGCAATTTTACAGTTTATCACTGTAAACTATAAAATTGGCAATTTTTTAGCTGTATTATACTGTAAAAACAACATCCAATTTTAACAGTGCGGAACCTTTGCTGCCAGTATTATACTGTTGTTTTAAGAGTATAATCCACCTAAATTTTATGACAGTAAACTGTAAAATGGCTACCTATATGGCAATAGACTGTAAAATTGCCCAGTTTATTACTGTGCATTTTCCAGTTTCAAATCGGAACCTTGGCTGCCATTGTCACACTGTAAAAACAACAGTTCCTCTTTTGCAGTGCAGAGGTTCCTGCGAGAGTGTGCCAAGTAAGACAGGTATAATCAATCACACATTGAATTTAGCGTCGGGCCAACCATCGGGAAATAATGTCGACTTACCGATTTAGTCATGTTATTTGCGTGTCGAGTAACCGGAGTTCCACGGTAATGCTGTCATCATTTGAATAATTAGATCAATAACGTTGAAAAAGGCAAGCTTCGTCTGCGAATGAATGCTATAGGGGCAGTTCCCGTACCAGTAAGCAATCCCGCATAACCTTCTACCTGTCGAAGGAGGTGTGCAGTGCATCAGCTGTGAGGAGAGCATGGCGGTCGGGATGCATTCGAACCAGTGGTCGGAAGTAGCGCGCTACAGTAGCGAAACTACTGTAGCAGCTACATTTTTTAGTAGTTTGTAGTGTAGCGCACTACTTTTAAAAAAGTAGAGTACTACTTTTAAATGAAAAAAATAAATTAAAAAAAAAAGAGAACGAAGGAAAAAAACAAGGTTCGATTGACTCTTAACTGGTGCAAATCTTGTAAGAGTATACGGCAGCGGACGCAATGAGAAATAATGAGCTGATCCTTAGATACATCATTTATACGAAATACATTCTACTTGTTTGATGTCATTGGTTTATTTTGCATCATAATTTTTATATTCCTTCAAATAATTTTTATGTTCCTAAATATTCCCTGGCAAGAAATTAAAAAAAAAATTGAAGTTTGAATTCTTTCAATCTTTCAACTTTTGAATTCTTTCTTGTGGCGAATATTCGTAAAAATTGTTTAAAAAATTCTAAAAAGGACAAATTTTAGCCAAAAAAAAAAGAACAAAAGAAGGGAAAAGTAACAAATAAATTCAAGGACAATTCCTAGTTCTATTCCATATTCAAATGAGTTAATTTATTCATGTAAACCACTTTTTGAAGTTTTTCGGTCAATCCTCAAACGGTGTATGCTTTTTATTTATTTACTAGCTTAATACCCGGCGTTGCCCGGGTGCTTATTAATACAACATAGCATTCAGGGAAAATAAGTTTGAAAGAGTTCTATTCATATGGGTATAAAGTAATTTGCATCAATCAGTCTCTTAGGTACAAACTTTGAAAAAAACTAAAATATTACAGAAAGTTAAACGTTTACAGAAAAATAGTCTTATCAAAAGGTGAAAATGAAAGATAAATGTTGTCTGTGCTTTGCCGCGTCCACTGGCATGAAATATATGCACATGGAAGTGAAAAAATTGCATCAATTTCACCCGCCAAATTTAAAATATTAACTTTTCTCTATTAACTGTTCCCACCTACAAAGTAAAAATTATTATAACTCAGAAATAAATCTGTTTCTCGTTCTGAAGGCTTATCTCCATTACAGACGCAACTGTAGTCGCATTGCAAATTTGAAATTCAAATCCGTGGCTCTTTTTATAAAGTCCACATGAATTATGATTGTTTTTTACTTATTTCAATGCTAAAAGGAAATAGGTGAGCCTTAAATTGAAAATTCATTACTTTAATCGTAATCATTGTTGGAAAATACTAATATTTAAAAATTTTAAATTTCATCAATTTGAATGCTAAAAGGCCTATCTCGATTACAATATAAATAGGCTGGATTCCAATAAAAGGGTCATTTTTTGACAAAAAATTTAAATTTGAGCTTTTTAGATTTTTTAAAATTTCAAGACCCCGCCTATGAGAATTCTAGGGCATCAAGGAACCTCTGTGTCAAGTTTGATGAAAATCTGACGCAAACTGTGGATTTGTATAGAGAACAAGTATATATATATACATACACTCATTTTTATAGATATAGATTTTTTAATGTAGCGAAGTAGCGACTACAACTCAAAAGTAGTTTGTAGTCACTACATTAAAAAAAAAGTAGTTGTAGTTGTAGTTAACTACATTTACAACAAAGTAGTTGTAGTTGTTGTTCGCTACAAAAGAAATGTAGTTTTTCCAACCACTGATTCGAACCATCGAGCTGGCTGGTATTACTTTCCCTTCGATGGCATTTCAGGAAGAAGTCCAGCTTATAATAATTTAGTACAATGAATCCTAAATGGCTGGAACCATACTGGTACTTAAATTTACCGTTTCTTGTACTTCGCCGAGAAGCCGACATATGGTACCAGCGATCGGAAATAGTTTTCTTGGGGGCCATAAGGGGTAGGGGGCCTTAGACCCCACTGATTTTCAAAATTTGCTTACAATTTAAATTAAAAAAAACATTTATTTCTAACGAGATTAACAAGGTAAATTGTCAAGAAAAAAAATAAAGCAGTTTTGTCCTTAAAAATGTAAAAATCAATGTCAGCGAAATTAAAATCAAAATAACGGTAAAATATAGCAACAAAATTTATTGGCTTTAAGATTTGGCACTAATAATGCCTGTGCGAGGATAGGACTCATCTGCATACGCAAACAAAGAGTAGGCAAATGTCTAAGTTCTATAAGGTTACCAAAATAACATTACGCATGCTAAAATTTTGTGACCGAGTCCATTTCCCAAATTATCGAAATAGCAAAATCAAAGAGCGAAAGTTGGAGATAATTTTTAAAGCCTTGCTTACTTTTTACTATACAATCCTTTTTTTAACATGCAGACGATGTCAACATATAACATTTTTAGATCACTGAGATGTCTCCGACTGTCTGCAATAATTGAATCGCGTGACGGGCTTGCGCACAAGTGAAAACATTTAAATGTGATTTATGTTTCTCATTGTTGATTTAATTAATCGCGAAAGATGACCAAAACCAGCCCTCCATGGAGCAATTAACGCCTAAATTGAATCTCTTGAGACATAGTAGTCACAATGAAAAAAATAAAAAATCCTTCGATTGCACCAATATCCTTGGAGCTACTGGTGGCATAAACGAATCATTTCTTATACCCTCTAAGAGCTATCTGTCGATCAATTTTAGTTCTTGGAGGATGAAGGGGCTAAGTTACATTTTGAAAAATGAACACTCTGGACAATGGTAAGGAATAAATACAGGTAAGCAAATGAAACTTGGTACATGAAACAGTAGATGTAGACTGATTTCATGCTCACACTAACGACAAAGCCAGAAAGCAAAAAAAAAAAAAACAACAATAACTGCAACAATAAAAATTTGAACTTTAATTATTTTAAGTGCATTTACACTAAAAAGAATGAAATAAAATATTTTTGGAAAAAAAATAGAACCGACTTCAGTGGAAATTGCTCTAAAAAGTAAAAAATATTTTTTTTTCTTTGAACACCATCGAAACTACTTTTAAACATAAGTTTTGGAGTCGGTGCAAAAACGATAGGTAAAATGATATTTAACCATATTTTGCCAACTTTTTTCGGAGAAACCATTGAAAATTAATAGCAGAATATTTGTATCATTACACGAATGTGTAGTAATCAATGAAACGTATCAATTAAAATTTATATTTATAGTTGAATTGTAGTTGCGTATGATTCTATATTGTTTTTGCGCCGACTTCAAAACTTATGTTTAAAAGTAGTTTCGATGGTGTTCAAAGAAAAAAAAATATTTTTTACTTTTTAGAGCAATTTCCACTGAAGTCGGTTCTATTTTTTTTCCAAAAATATTTTATTTCATTCTTTTTAGTGTAAATGCACTTAAAATAATCAAAATATAGTTAAAAAACCATGCAGCTCTGTTCAAAAAAAAGCCTTGCAGACCTGTACTCGATCTCATTCCATCAGGAACTTCAACCCGACGCGTTTAACCACTTGACCATCGGGTCGCTCATTGAAGTAAGGATTTACGATAGCACATATTGTTTTAAATAACATGAAATTTTAGTTTTTCGATCATAACTTTTTTTCTAGTGAACAAATATCGTCATATGAATACATGGTAACTAAGTTAACCATCTCCTATCGATTTTTAAAAAATCGTCCAAATCGGTTCAGTAGATCAGATGTTATGTGCGAACGAAAAAAAAACATACGCTTTAAATTGAGAACTTCCTCCTTTTTTGAAGTCGGTTAAAAATTGAAAGTAAAAGTAAGTAATTTGAATTGTGGGGGAAGCGGTTAGAGTAAGACTTGGAAAATTTGTGCAAGTTTTTGCATTTCATGCAAAATAATTTTCAACTAAAGTAGACTCGAGCTTTTTTCAAACACCACAAATCAAAATCTTATTTTTTAAAAATTTGTGTCACTTTAATGGTCGTTCATACCCCCACACCCTCGCAGTGCAAAAAAACATTACACAACAGATTTGGCCTAATAACTCAACACTCATGGTGTTTGATACATTTTATTTGTTTGTAATGATGTATTTTTGGTCACAACCAATATGAAAATCACAAAAAATAGCTACTTTAATTTTTAACATATATTTATCATCTTCAGAACTTTTGACTTTTAATTTTACCTTGAATTTGACGTAAATGCAAGGTATAAAATACAGACTTTTATAAAGGTACAAAAATTTACATAATATAATTAATTGTGTATATAATTTTTGAAAAAATAACATAAGTACCGCAAATCAAAAACCATTTATTGCCACAATCGATATATAAAAAGTCTTATTAATTAATAATGTATATTGTAACCGGAAAAAAAATGAATTCGTAATTTTTTAGTTTTTGCGTCATTCATTACCTCTTTCGTAATGATATTGCATTGGTTTTTGAAGTCGGTTAAAAATAAAAACAACCTCCCCTCCATGGGGGTTCAAAGCCCCCCAAAATGGCGCAAACGTCCCTAAGAAAATTCTACAGCATCGAAGGAACCCATTGCCAATTTTGACAAAGATCCGACCAAAACTGTCATTTTTTACTATAAAAAAATATGCGGTAGATCCCCATGGGGGGATGTACCTGCATAAGGACATTACAATCATTAAAATAATTTAAAAAAAAAAAACATGCAGCTGTTCAAAAAAATCCTTGCGTACCTGGACTCGATCTTATTCCATCAGTAACTTCAACCTGAAGCGCATAACCACTTGACCATCGGGTCGCTCCAAGAAGTAAGGATTTACGATTGCACATATTGTTTTAAATAACATGAAATGTTCGTTTTTCGATCATAACTTTTTTTCTAGTGAACAAATACCGTCATATGAGTACATGGTACCTAAGTTACACCATTTCCTATGAATTGAAAAAAAAATCGTCCAAATCGGTTCAGTAGATCAGATGTTATGTGCGAACAAACAAAAAAAAAAAGTATACGCTTTGAATTGAGAACCTCCCCCTTTTTTGAAGTCGGTTAACTACTCGCCATTTCTGTTTTGTTGCTTAACCCTTTCATCTCCCAAGCCCTTCAATTGTTGTTTTATTTCGTCCAATACTTCTCGATAGAGTACTCATAAGTAACGAGCAAAGGGGCTCGATTACTCAACCCCTCTCGAGTTATTGGCAGCAAAATTGAGTCGCCACCTCTCCCCACTAGATTTTACCCATGAATAGGGGAAAGAATTAAATTTTTTATTTTATTTCTTTCCGTTACTTTCACGCATAACGTAGAAAGCGTGTGATTTCTCCACCCCTCCTCCTGGAGAAATTGGCGTCAAAAACTAATGACGGGGGCCACGTGGGTCTAGAGGCAGAATACTCTCCTCGTAAGCAACTGGTCGCGGGTTCGAATCCCGCCTTGCCCATGGATGTTATTTCATCCTCTATGTGCCGTTAATCTGTCCTGTGTTTGTCAGGAAGCAAGGCGCATAGTACGTAGTCCTTATGTATGTTGAAGCTGATGGCTTAAAAAAAAAAAAAAAAAACTAATGACATCAATTATGGGGACACATATGGGTAGCAAATTTCGTTCTATTTAATGCAGTAGTTTATACACTTCCCACACTCCAAGGTCCCCCGTACCTACCATAACTCGTGGTTTAACCGGCATAGGGCCCTGAAGAGTGCTCTATTCTTTTTTTGAACCAGAACCAAGAGCCGGGCAAACCCTTGGCCCAGCACCCCCAGAGGTATCGTTTCACTTGGAGGACTTTGTGACCACAGACATTTTTAACGTCCCCCGGCCACCATTAATGAAGACGGTGGATCTTTGATCGGCTGGGATCGAACCCGGGACCCTCCGGTCACGAGTCTGACGCCTTACCGATCGGGCTACCACGGCCCAGTAGTTTATATACTGGAGTGACTACAAAAATCTGGTCACACACATCGAGATATTTCCCAAAAAAAGTCAAAATGGATTCATCACACTCAAAACATGAAAATGCGTCGAGATTAGAAAAAATGTACGAATCCAATATTTTTTATATGTTAGATAATAGAAAAATAATAATGGACAGTAATAGTATTACTTATTTTTAAAAGGACCTAGAATTTAAGATGTACTCTAACTTAAAATACAAATAAAATAAACAAATAAATAGAACCTCGTGACATGTGTACGCAAATCAAAGGCTTTCCATCTGCTCTGCCAACGCAGCAATATCACGCGATACGATAAAAGAAAACATTATGAAAAGGGAGGAGCATTGCAGAAAAAGCGAATAATAAAATGGAAGGGAAAAAATTAAACTGAAATGCTACGAGCAAAATATTTCGTTGAAAGTTCATATTTAAATGAGTACAAAATCTCTAAAAAAAATTTCGTTAGAAATTAGTATCTCCGATGCAGAAACTTCATTAAGTAGTTTACCTTTTTAGCCTACTTTCCCGTTAAAAATAAAAGAAAGACGCAAAAAGTATTAAAAGTAGCTTAATGCATCTAAAACATATCTCCAAGTCCAAAAAATATCACCAAGTTAAAAAAAAATAAAAAAGTAAAATGAATATCGAAAAATTAAAAATTTGAAAGTAGGTTATTGAGATGGGGAATTTGTGTGTCGGTCGGTCTGTCTGTCCCCCCCTAATAACTTTTGAATGAACATTCCGATTTGGACAAACTTTTTTTTTGTTAGAAAGATCTCGGGGAGTACAGCTCAAGCAAGCTGTCACCCCTAATAACTTTTGAGTGAACCTTCCGATTTAAATAAACTTTTTTTTTTGTTCGAAGGATCTCAGCAAGGATACTTCATTGCCGTATTTAAATTTTCAATTTGAACATTTTTTCGTTCAACATTGAACCGTTCAAGCAACCTTTCCCCACCTAATAACTTCTGAGTGAACCATCCGAATGGAATAAACTTTTTTTTGTTTGAAAGATCTCGGAGAGGCTCATTCCCATATTTCGCTTTTTGATTTGAACCATTTTTCGTTCAATATTGAACCGTTCAGAAAAAAAATAACATTAGCGCCTACGGGGAATTTAAGTTGAATGTTGATCCTGAACGTAAAGTCGGATTTCCGTCAAACTAACTTTGCAAGAAAATGGTTTTGATAAGTAATGTTTGTAAAATACTTTTCTGAATAATCTTGTGTGAGGATTCTGATTCCGACTCCGACTCCGCAAACATGGCGGAAATGCAGGCTCAGAAAAAAAAATGACTGACTGTGCAGACGATTTTGTGTTTATTTATTCATTTGTTTTATTTTATTTATTATTATTATTATTATTTTTTTTTGGCAGACGATATTTTTTTGTAACAAAAATAGTTTCATTCACGGGGGCATTTTATTCTTTATTTATATTTACCAACTGGCAACGGATTAAAAGTAGGGATGGACCGGATATCCGGTAACTATCCGGTATCCGGCCTATCCGGCTGATATTTTAAGTATCCGGTACTTCCGGATATCCGATCCGGTTGACCGCCCCGGATACGGATATCCGGAAGATTTTTGCAGGATATCCGGCTAAGTATCCGGTATTGATGTGGGGAATATCCGGAATTGATGTGAGGGTTATCCGGTATGATGTGAGGACCTAATTAAATATTTTCTTTTTTATAAAAATCTTAGTTAAAAATTTCATTGTTTGATAAACCTTTTAGATGATGTAATTACTTTTCATCTTTCCTTTTTACCAATTTTTGCTTCTAAAACAAAAATTGTGTTATTCCTCCGACTGTGTACTGGACATGGAAGCATTCTGCATATTTGATTTTTGACAATTGCCAGATAAAGTATGATTGTCTTCAGCTTTTCAAAGAAAAAGCTAGAAACCTTCAAGGATTAATGTGCGACAAAAGGTTGAAAAAAACTTACGATCATATCGTTAGTTCATAAAAATTAATCGCAGTAGCTTTTAATATAAATTCTCAAATTATTTTATTTATTGAATTCTTTTATTTTTAGTTTTTGTTCTTCTAACAAAAATTGCGATCTATTAACACCCAATGATGTTGTAATTAGATATTTTTTACTTTGCCACTATTATTGCTTTATTATAATTGAAAATAACATACACTAAATAACCTATCTAACATTGACGAAAGTTTTCTTTTAGATAATGAAAACATCTGTCCCCATGAATCGTCGCAACTTAAAACCATGCTTTTTTTTTTTGAAAGAGTTTAAATGTGTGTAAAGAAATTTTGAATTTTGCACTTTGTTTCGTTCTTTCTTTTTGTAATACCTTCCTTTCAGAAAAGATATTTCTCTGCTATTAGAATCTTTTCACGTCTGTCACGCCGCTCCGTAACTCCTCGAGAACATGTTGAGCATGACCCTCAATAACATTCAATCGAGTTTCGATAACTCAAAGCTTTATAAACTCAAATATACCTTCATTTCAAAGTTTTCATTTGGTCCCAAATTCTTGAAAAGACGGTAGGAACTGCTTGTAACTCGAACTATCAATAACTCTAAGTTTTTAGCCGGTCCCTTGGGACTATGAGCTATTGAAACTTGACTGTATTTAAGATGTTAATTTGCATCATTAGAAAGTGTATTTTGTCTTTTAGAATTTAAGTAAAACTTTAAGTTAATTATTTAGATATAAGTTTATTAATTTATTTTTTAAAGTGAACATGTTTAGAATAATTTTAAATAATAATGATAATATATCGGTCATTTCAGCGAAAATGGTACAAATCAGTCCCGATACTTCAGAATTTTGGGAATTAATTTTAATGTTTATCACCAATTAATTATATTTTTTTTATTTGTTCTCCATCTAATTGTGTGTAACCAAGTATTACTTATTTAGGCATAAGCCATTTATAAAGGACCCCCCCCCCCAAAAAAAAAAAAAAATTCTTTGGCAAAAGAAGGAAAAAATGATCTGCCCCAGCTTCAAATTGCTAGGACTTAAAATGCAATTTAAGATTAAGCTGAAATGCAACAACAAAATCACTTGCAATGCACAGCACAAAAAATGCTTCTGACACCCTTTCTGCTGATTTTTATGTATGTAAACAAAAAAATCTTGGAAAAACACCTATTTATCTTTGTTCCTAGATTTTTTTTTATGTTTCAAACTGTCCACTCTGTTACAAGCCTTTCAGAAATAAAATAAGCAATTGCATTCAATGTGATATTTTTTTTAAAGAAGAACAAGTAATGTATCTGCTTTGATTACTTTGATACATTGAATTATATAATCAGTAACTAAGATAAGCCTAAAATTCTTTGCTGATGATAGTTAATTTGCACTGTGGGATGTCCACTCTGTTACAGTCGCATTAATAGTGCGAAAAAAATATTTTTTCTTGAAATTGCAGACAGAATTAGTTTTAGGATGCTTAGTTCATTTTATACTTGTTCTGTAATTAACTTTTCTTTACGATTAGAAATATATTTTTCAAACCTCATTTGTCTCCTCTGTTACACAAAGTGGTCGAACTATTCAAAACCCTTAATGAATGACTCATATATACAAGCCATTTACACTTTATTATGCACAAATAAACAGAGAATAATTTTTAAAACAATGATTAGTTGGCGAAAATTACTTCATTTGATAAACTTAACTCGACAATTTCAGACATGATTTGTACCATTTTGGCTGGAATAACCCATAAATATAACATTTGTATCTCGGAATGTATCTTTATTTTTTCAAAATGAAGTTGAATTTCGAGGTGATCGTTTAAGAATTAGTTTATTAATTTGTTTTTAAAAAAGTTAATATGTTTAGCATGACCTTTAATGTATTTCAAATGATAATTTGCCACTTTTAAGAATGTGTATCTTAATTTTTTGGAACTAAAGTAAAATTTCAAGTTGATTATTTAAGTAAAGTTTACTCATTTGTTTTTTAAAAAGTGAACAACTTTAGCATACCTCTTAAAAGTATATTTAAACTGCTGATTTGAATCTTCAGAAAACATGTTCCTTTGTTTTTTGGAGTTATATAAAATTTTCAACTGATTATTTGAGTATAACTTTATTATTATTATTATTATTTAACACACTGGTCCTGTTTTAATATTTTCTTCTTTAACTTGTATGTTAGAAAAATTACATGCATATTATTCTTTAAAAAAAAGAATTTCAAAGCAAAATTTTGCTTTATATTATTGCAAAATTAGAAATAAGAAAATGTGTTACTTTGTAATGAAGTTTAAATTCATAAAATTCTAATAAAATATGTATCAATTTGAAAAAAAAAAAGTTTATCTGAGCTTAGTTTTTTTTTCCTTTTTTCTTTCTTTGTTTCTTTCCTTTTTTTTAAATATTGGTGAAATATTTAATAACTGTATCATTTACATAGAAACCTATTGAAATGGTATTGAAACAGAAAAGCTTTAAAATTTAAACTAAGAATAATTAAAAGTTTAAACTTTGAGTATATACAGAAATATTTAATTCAATCTTTTAAAGTTTCGTCTATTTTGATAAAAATACATAATTTAGAAAGAAATCACAATATGCTAGTGTTTCATTTCATATGTAGCGCACTTGTACAAATAAAATAGAGGGTTTAAAAATTAATTTAAATGTATTTAACATGTTCTTAAAGAAATTATGCGAGAAACAACTTTGATTTATTGTTTTGAAACTGCATTACATAAAAATAAGCGAACATGGAATGTAATTGTAATGCCGGATATCCGCAGGATATCCGGCCGGATATCCGGTATCCGGCGTGGGATGAGCCACCGGATATCCGATATCCGGTACCCGGCAAAATCACTATCCGGTCCATCCCTAATTAAAAGTGAAATTCGAGACATTTTATCAACGGACGAGTTTTTTTTCTTGTTTTTTCTTTCTTTGATAAAATGTGTTTTGATGTACTTTGTACTTTTAATTTTTTTTTTTTTTTTTGAAAACAATTGAGGAATTTTTCTACGGAAGAACTGTAGCAGTTACATTCTTTAAAAGGTGCGACAAAACTTTATTTATTCATTTTTTTACTTTTTATGTGTCTATTTCATCTGATGAGAGGGGTATATTTTGCTTTTAGAAATCAGCTTTAAGGGCCCTGCTCCACATCAGCGGAAAACGCGAGCGTAAAACAGAAACGTAAAATGGATTAAATAGTGTTCCTATGGAAAGTACCCGGATTTTCGGCTTCTTCCTTCAGTTTCGGTCGCATTTTACGCTGATGTGCAGCAGGGCCCTACCCTAGCAGCATAATCTCATCGGCCGATGATCGGCCATTCATCGAAACCCGATGAAATTCTCATCGGCCGATGATCGGATTTCGATGCGTTTTCATCGGGAATTGCTCCAATATGTCTCATCGGCCAATCAGAATCCGAGCAGCAAAATCCGATGAGTTTACGATGAAATTTGGAGCAATTTACGAGCAGTGCAGTCCCGTGCTGATGAATTTAGGATGAAAATACGATATGATTTAGGTCAATATACGAGCAGTGTAGCTAGTGGCGATGAATTAAAGATCAATTTTGGATAAAAAATAAGATGAGAGTAGGATTAATATACGAGCAGTGTAGTTCCGTGGCGATAAATTTTGGATCAAAATACGATGAGAGTTGGATCAATATACGAGCAGTTTAGTTCCGCGGCGATGAATTTTGGATCATTTTCTTTTTATTTCTCCCAACCAAGTGTGCCTGGTCAACTCTAGGATCGAACCCGGGTTATCGGCGCGGAAAGCCAACGCTCTACCACCACGCCACCAAGTCTACGATGAATGAGCCAACACTGCATATTGAATAAAAATTTGGGATTGGGAAAATTTTTATCAGAAAATTTGTTCATTACGACCTTTTTCCAATAAAATCTGTAGCTTGGCATATTTTAAATCGGGAAATTTGATCGGAAGGATATCGTTTTTCGATGGAATATAGCTCATCTTATTTTCATCGGGAAACTTGATCGGAAGGATATCATTTTCCGATGGAATATAGCTCATCTTATTTTCATCGAGAAATTTGATCGGAAGGATATCATTTTCCGATGGAATATAGCTCATCTTATTTTCATCGGGAAAATTGATCGGAAGGATATCATTTTCCGATGGAATATAGCTCATCTTATTTTCATCGGGAAAATTGATCGGAAGGATATCGCTTTCCGATGAAAAGTAGCTCATCGAAAACCGTTCTCGGATACTGATCGGAACGATATCGTCATGCGTTACGGGATCAGTTTACGAAGAGTTAGTTGATCGGCCGAGCAAAATCCGATGAGTTGATGCTACTTGGGTAAGTGCTAAAAAGGTATGTTTGACATAATTTTTAGTCTCAGATAATCAAGAGAATAATGATCAGATGCGAGAATGCCGATGTCGATGTACGGGAAAGTAGACTCGTTTAATTCTTGACAGAACTTCTTGTTTTTTTTTTTTTTTTTTTCTTTTGGAATCACTCGATAAAATTTCTCTGAACAAACCTTAAAATTCAAAAATAAAAAGAAAAGAAAAAGAAAAAAAAATAAAGTCGAAGGAACTCAAAATGGCAATCATTTTTAATGACTTCATTTTGCGTGGTGATGCGCAAATTTATTTCCTCTTCCTTTCTTTATTATTTTAATCTCAGGATAAATTTAGAGACAAAAGGACAGTACAAATAATTCATCAATATAAGCCCCATGGTTTAAAAAAAAAGGAAGAAGGAGAAAAGTGAAAGGGAGAAAACATTGTTTAACATATTATTACTGCCTGACATTTTTTCCCAAAAGATATTTCGTATACTGGTTACACGGCTACGGAACACACTTTACAATGGGTTTGTGCTGCAACCTGTTAATAATGAATTGAAATTGAAACAATACTAAAGTAATAATTGAACACTATTATTTGGTTGAAATGTTCAGTTTTGGTAAATTCAAACACCTTTTGGACCACCCCTAAAAAGGGACGCTAGGCATTAATGGGTTAAACTGCGAGAAAAGAGGGGGAGGGGGTGATAAAAAAGAGATAAAAGAGGAGGAAGAAATTATTAAAAAAGAAAAAAAAAGGAAGAGGAAGGAAGGAAACATCAAAATAATAATAATAATAATAATTAATAAATAAAGAATAAAGTAAACCAAATTTAGAAGCTCAGACTATCTGAGCGGCAAAATTCATGATTATAAATGGAGTGGCTTGCAATAACACACGTATACACTTTAGGGGCGACTGTATAGGAGCGAAGAGAGGGAAATAAGGGATAATAATTCAGACCTTCAGAATACTTAGTTTCAGTCACAATGCTAATACTAGTACGGTTGACCGGGGTGATTGTGAATGGTTTTTTATGTTTTCAAGAAAAATCATCAATTAAGAAAAAAGAGTTTTAAAATGTCACATTTTAGAATTCATATTCAAACTTCTACGTCAATTAGTGTGTACCACAAAAAAAAAAAAAAAATCTTTACAAAAATTAAAAAAATTCTGATCCATTCAATTACACGGAACGGATTTTCCATCCCGTTACTTTTGTGGTGATAGTGAATGGCATCAGAAATGCCATTTAGAATGTATTATAATAGAATTGCAGCATATTTGAATAAAGCTCTATTCAACATAGTCACTCATATTTCATTTTGAAAATGACGCCTTCATTTTTAGTGTTCTTAATTCCCCCTGTATAACATCGGTCATAATCTCAATTTTTTTTTTAAATGGCAAGTGGGAAAAAACAACAAAAAAAAAAAAATTATAATCGATTTATTAAAAAAAAAAAAAAAAAAAGAAGTCAGCACTACAAACAAAAAAAAAATGACATATTTTATAAATTTAAAGAAATACAAAATTAAATTGTAAACTCAGACTTTGTTTTTCATCCAAGTATTTTTAAAGGTATCAAACGCAAAAGTCTAAATAAACCACTTTACTGACTTTACACTCATATAAAATGTTTCAATGTTTTATTTGTTGATAAGACCTAAAACACAATCCTAAGATTCATTTACATCTCCAAATCCAAAAAAAATATTGGTTATTCTTCGGTTCTAGTACGTTTAAATAGGAAATGGCAAAAAAGCAACGACGTCAAAAATAGTGACTGAAAATGCATCGTTTTCTTCACATACAAACTCAGTTTTTTTACGTTATTGGTACAACGGAATCCCTGTACAATGGCTTTGCCCTTCTCTTCAGCCTTTAAAATTAAAAAATAAATTTCAAATCACAGGTTCTATTATGTCATACACATAAAAAGGTTGCGTACTTCTTCAATACACGCTCACCTTTCTCTCTCTCTCTCTTTCTCTATCTCTCTCTCTGTGGGTGGAGGGGAGGGGAGGGGAGGGGAGGGCGCCATCTCTGATGACTGCCCTGTACGAAAGAAACCCAATTCTCAATTCAGCGCCAAGGACGATTTTTTATTCCTCGAACAGGAACCGAATATTGTTGATGTCCGAGACCAACTTATCAGAGCAGCACTATATAGATAAAAGGCACTTGGTTTGCTTTGTGGAAATAAATATCTCAAGGATCCATTCCAAACCGGTAAATCCAGGAAAATCGGAAGGTGCGGAGGTCTCCGGGGCGCTGATGATGCTTGTGGGGCCTTATGTGTTAAGTACGAAACTGATGAGAGTCCTAAACTTCCCTTCTGCTGGCACCACAGATGGTGTAAAAATGCCTTTTTGAACTTCAATTTCGAAAAATTTGCCGGTGGTGAGTCCCCCAGAGGAGTGACGATCGCAGGGCTGTAACGAGACTATCGTTTCGGGGAGGATTTTACCAACACATTTCTCGTGACATCTATACTGCCGTGCTAAGCACAAAAGCCGTATCTGCACTTTTTAACCCATTTGTGCCCAGTAGCCTAAAAACGGGACGCTTGTTAGTTACTGCACACAAAAACTTGTAAGGGGTATCAGGGGTGCACACAGAGGGGGATTATGGCGCAAGTTGCGCCATCAAAATTTTTGGGGGGGATTTTTTAAAACTAATTCATTTATTTACTTATTTATTTACATTATTTACTGATTTTTTTAATAAAAATTATTTATTAATATTTTCAATTTAAATTAGTTCTTTTATTTCTTTATTATTATTATATATTTATTTATTTTGTGTGTGTGAATGTGCTTGGAATGTCTGGAAGAGAAAAAAAGCGATTCTGTTCTATTTATAATTAGTACTTTTAGAAAATTAATAATAAATAAAAAAATAAATTAAAAAAAAAGAATAAATAAATAACATTTAAAAAATAAATAAATATTAAAAAAATAAAATTTAAAAAAATAAATGAAATAAAAAAGAGGGGTAAAAGTAAAAGTAAGCACAAGAGGGTTGTGAAAAATTGTGGGGGGAATTTGCGCCATTGAGCTTGGGGGGGGGGAGGATGGGCACCCCTGATGGGTATATCCTTTTACTAAAGCTTGTTTTTCACAAGTTAAATAGTCCTTTTTCTTGAGAAAACCAGTTAGAGCCACTGTTTCGACATCAGCGTTTATTTATTGACAGTTATTTTCAGACAAATCAGTCAAGCAACGATCCAGCCTGGGTAGCCGCAGAAAGTAAGTTTTTTCTGCGAACTTTTTTTTTTTAATAAAATTAAACTATTTTAAAATGATTTGCTTAAAATGCATCAGAGATGCTTTCTGTCATGTTACTTTGCAAAAGTAAAGTCAAGAATGGTCGTATTTTGCTCTCATATCTGCAAAATACCCCACAAACAAGACGTTAAATAACTTAATGAATATAGCAACGGCGAACTATTTTAAGCCTAAAATGTATGTAAACCATTCCAAGTAAGAGTTTTAAGCAGATAAAAAGTGAAAAAAAATTGTTAAAAAAAAACTTGGGCATAAATGGGTTAGTAAAATTGAGTTATCGTCAAAAAGTGGCCCTTTGTGACGTATTTTACCTAAATACAAAGTTTCATGGTCATTTGAGAACGGGAACTATTTTTTTTTTTAATTTTGAAAAAGTATCGTCTGGATCAAATACATGGTGGATCAAAACTTTAAACAGAAGCATCTCAGTTTGAGCTCGGCTGCAGATACCACTTTTGCCCTTAGCACGGCAGTATATGCTAAATAAAATTTGTATTCATGTTCTGTACTCTATTGCTTTTAGTTCAAGTAAATGCTCAAGGGGCATAAACGTGAAAAATAAAATAATGACATAGGGTAAGTGCTCCAGTAGTCGGCCATTTAAGAGATCATTTGTTGATCTTGGCTAACCTAGAACTTTCAGCTATTAATACAGCAACAAAAACGAGGTAAAACTTGAATGAACCTTTCTGATAGTGAATCACCTACTTGTTTCAGAAAAAAAAAAATATGTTAAAATCCAAGCTGTTTTGTCAACACTAGTAAATACTCCAGTAGTCGCCCACAGAATCATCTTAGCTGAAAAATAAGCGGAATCGCAATCTTGGATGAAGGGCACACCATTCAAAATGAAATGACTCATGACTCATTCAAAAAAAGTACCCAAAAGTTAACTGCCACTGGCTGGTGATTGAGGACAGGTACATGAATGTGTGAATGCGTCATATCTGATTTTGAATTAAAAATGTACTATTTATGAGGAGTTTTATGTCATTGTGGCCGACTACTGGAGACTGGCCGACTACTAGAGCACTTACCCTATCTTTCCAATGAAGGAAAAAATTCTGATGCGTACGAAGTATCATCGCCCCACTTAAAAAAGTGTATTGTTCCATTACAAAAAATGAATTTTGTGTTTACAGTATAATACAGCTCATTTTATAGTAATAAACTGTAAAAAATGTTAATATTGCAGTAATAAATTGTAAAATTGCTAACTTTACAGTACCAAACTGTAAAATTTCTTACTTTACAGTAAGAAACTGTAAAATTGCTTGTTTTACAGTTTATTACTGTCCATTTTACTGTTTTAAATTGGAACCTCGGCTGCCAGAATTATACTGTAAAAACAGCAGTTCCTTTTTTGCAGTGTGTGTATGAAATTATGCTTGCAAAAACAACAATGAAGATAAATATTGCAGATAAATCGATTCATTAGTGTGCCATTCAATTTTGATAATTTCATTTTTTGAATGAAATTGAAAAGTAAATTAGAGAACTGAAAATAAAATTGTAATATTATTATTTTTTAGCAAAAATAGGACGTTAAAAAGAATTTTTTGGAACAGTTTTGAAAAATTTTGGGTTGGATTTGAACCCTACGGAGCCGGGCGATCGCCCCCTTCCCTTGCATCGGTCCCTGTGATGATGCTCGTGTGTGGGGAGCAGGGGCGCCCCGAACTAAAATTTTTCGGAGGGGGATAATTATCAATTTGCCGAATGAAGTGAAAATTTTACCGAATGATAAAATACAAGCATACACACGTACCGTACATGTATAACATTTAGTGAGAAAAAAAACATCATGCATCTTTAAAAAAAAAAATTCTAAAAACTAAAAAGAACAAATAATCTCAATGTTGCAATATTGTCTTAAAATTGCCAAATACGGAAATTATTGGGAGGTCACGGTGACCTCCCATCATATCATTTCTGGATTTGTGTTTAAATTTACAAGTATTTTCGTAACTTATTGTGTTTCCATTATTTTGGAGATATTACGCAACAAAGTGAAAACACACAGTCCCTTGCCATGATTTATCAGAAAAACACAAACTTCAAACGGGCCCTCTTTCGAACCAAAGTAATAGATTCGTTTTATGGGAAATTGAATAATAATTATACGAATATTTCGGAAAAACATGCCTGGACAGATTCTGTACACTACGAAATGAATCGTCAGCAAAATATGCCGAATAGGGAAATGATTGGGAGGTCACAGCGACCTCCCATCCGGGAGCTTACCTCTGTGACGGAAGAGGTAGTTGGCGAGCAGCACGTCTCCGGTCATCGCTCCGGGCCGGGAACCAATCCCCAAAATCGACCTTGCAGCTCCAGATGCGGATCCTAATCGGAAGCCGCTCTACGATCTTCAGCCAGCTGGGGCGGGCCACGGGGGCGCAGCAACGGCCGTGGACAATCACCGTCGCAGCCAGGATGACCGCCCGGGCTCGGATCTCGCACTCGGGGACACAAGAAGAAGTCGGAGGGGGCAATCCGCGGAGAGGAGAAGACGCGCGGCGAAATTAAACAAACGCAGCGAGATCGGAGGCGGCGATCGGAGTTTTTCGGTGATGCGGGAGCGGATCTCTCTCTTTCCTTCGGCGTGTAAAGGCGGGAAGTGGCGACGCGCGCGAAGAGAGGGGAGAGAGAGTGAGCACCTGGGCAGCGCGTGCTCTTCGCGTTTCCACAGCTGTCGGCTCGGGGTTGCCGCGCGCCGAAAGTCGCCAAGGTGGAGTTATATAAAATTTAGCTCCGTTTTCGGGATCTTAATATATATAAAACGTATATTTATGTACGCTGTATATTTATATAAGCTATAAAAATGATCTGTTGGGTTTACAGTATAGTACTGTCAGTCGGGGTTCCAATTTAAAACTGTACAATGCACAGTAATGAAGAGTAAAACAAGCAATTTTACTGTTGCTTACTGTGAAGTTAATTATGCCTGCAAACTGCAAAATACTGCGAAGTTATTTTTCAGTTTATTACGATAAAATTCAGCTGTATTAAAGTTACAAAAACAACAGTATTATAAAGGTAGCAAAGGTTCCAGTTTAAAACTGTAAAATGCACGGTAATAAACTGTTAAATTAGCAGTTTTACAGTTTATCACTGTAAAAGTAACAATTTTACAGTTCATGACTATAAAATTCGTTGTATTATACTGTAAAAACAACATTCATTTTTTTACAGTGCAGGATCGCTTGCAGTTGAGATATGAACAACTTTCTGTCGTGTTTGTTTTAGGGATGCACCGATCACTGATAAATCCGATGTTAATCGGCCGAATCGATTAATCATCACAATGATTACTTTTAATACAACCAATTTCCCCATCATTTTTCTTTTTCTTTCTTTTACAATAAATTAGGGCAAGTGCTCCAGTAGTCGGCCACAGTGACATAAAACTCCTCATAAATAATACATTTTCAATTCAAAATCACATATGGCGTATTCACACATTCATGTACCTATCCTCAATCATCAACCAGTGGCAGTTAACTTTTGGGTACTTTTTTTGAATGAGTAATGAGTCATTTAATTTTGAATGGTGTGCCCGTCATCCAAGATTGCGATTCTGCTTATTTTTCAGCTAAGATGATTCTGTGGCCGACTACTGGTGCATTTACTAGTGTTGACAACAGCTTGGATTTTAACATAATTTTTTTTTTAATTTCTGTAACAAGTCGGTGATTCACTATCAGAAAGGTTCATTCTAAAGTTTCACCTCGTTTTTGTTGCTGTATTGATAGCTGAAAGTTCTAGGTTAGCCAAGATTAGCAAAAGATCTCTTAAATGGCCGACTACTAGAGCACTTACCCTATTATTTTGAAAATACACTGGCGGAAAAAAAAAAATCCCAACACCAAGAAAGACTTGTGTTAGATAAACGAAATTTGGTAGGCGTGTTTATTAGGGTGGGGCGAAAAATAAAAAGTTTTTCAGATCAACTTCTAATAGTTGCCAAAAGTTGTCTTTGGTGATAGTTAGCTTTTGTGCAAAATTTGAGAAAAATCGGTTAATATCTTCAGGGGGCGCTGCGATAGCAAAGTTTTACCATAGCTTTGCTATGGATTTTATGGTTAAAATATCAAAAAGAATGCCTTTAGCTAGTCTCTTAGCGTTTTTTTTACTCAAAAGATGTTTTCATGCATTCAAAGCATATGAAATAACTCACAAAAAATTATTTTATATGATATATTTATATTTCAAGTATTTAAAAAGAAACAAAAACGTGAAAAAAAGTGATTTTTTTTAAATATAAATATATCATATAAAATAATGTTTGTGAGTCATTTCATATGCTTTTAATGCATGAAAACATCTTTTAAGTAAAAAAAAACGCAAAGAGACTAGCTAAAGGCATTCGTTTTGATATTTTAACCATAAAATCCATAACAAAGCTATGGTAAAACTTTGCGATCGCAGCGCCCCCTGAAGATATTAACCGATTTTTCTCAAATTTTGCACAAAAGCTAACTATCACCAGAGACAACTTTTGGCAACTATTAGAAGTTGATCTGAAAAACTTTTTATTTTTCGCCCCACCCTAGTGTTTATACAACTGAAAGATGACATCGATTGAAATTTGCGCTCCGCGCATAAGTGTGGCGCAGCTGGCGCCACTCAGAACACGCAAATGAGGCGTGTTTTAAAAGCGTGTTGTGAAGCTCGTGAGTATTATTTTTCCGTGAAATTTAACGAATTGCGTTCATGTTAGCCAGGAATGCGTTCAAGAAGACGAAGAAGCCATTATCAACAGCTCACCGAGTTTAAACGAGGTCTTACAATGTTACAATTTGGCTACGAGAAGGTGGATTTTCATTTCGCGATATTGCAGAAAGACTCGGGGGAAATGTTTCCACCGTGCATGATTATTGGAAGTTATGGTCAAGGGATGGTACTACCTCAAGAAGATCGAGTTCCGAACTGCCACGTGGCACGACTGAGAAGGAAGACCGCCGAATCTTGCGTACGGCTGTGGTGCATCGTACTGCATCTGCAGCTGACATTCGAGCTGCAGTTGGTACCATCGTGACCCAAGGAACGGTAAGAAACTGTTGACTTCAAGGACAGCTCCGAGCCAGGCAGCCTGCAGCCGGTATTCCATTTCCGACGGCAGTGGGGCAAAGACAGATGTCACTGGAGGTCAGAGTAGATATCTGTTGTAATTTTTGATGAAAACAGATTCTGCCTTAATGCCAGTGGTAGCTGTGTATTGGTCAGAAGGAGGCCAAGGGACCGCCTGCATCCAAGCGGTCTACGGCCTAAATACACGGAGCCCACACTTGGAGTCATGGTCTCTGCAGCAATTTCCTACGACAGCAGGGGCACTCTTGTGGTTATTCCAAACTTACTGACTGAAAGTTTGTCGTCTGTCTGGTAATTTAACCAGTAGTACAGCCCTTCATGAGTAGCATTCAAGGGGGCGTTTTCCAACAGGATAACGCTCGCCCACACATCGCTGCTGTAACGCAATGTGCTCTACAGAGTGCTGACATGTTACCATGAACTGCAAAATCACCAGGTCTGTCTCCAATTGATAACGTAAGGCATATCTTTGGACAGCATCATCCACAGCCAGCAATGACCATCCTAGAATTGACACAACAAGTGCAACAAGCATGGGGCTCTATACCACAAAGTGACATTCGGCACCTGTATGGCATAATGCATGCACGCTTGCAGACTTGCCTTCAAAATTCAGGAGGTTACACCCTCTGTTAAATTAATATAATTTCACATTTGCACAGCATTTTCTTGAGCTTAAATTAGCCGGTGATCTTGTACATTTAATCAATTAAACATGTTAACTAGACAATTGCATTACCCAAAGTTCATTACTTTACAGTAATTTTTTTTTTTTTTTTTTTTTTTTGTGTTGGGATTTTTTTCCGCCAGTGTAGTTACAAATTTATTTCTATGAGGAGATTTTTTTTCTCCTTTTCCCAATTTTCCCAAAATAATTTCAATTTCATTCAACTACTTTGAACCAAGCTTTATATTGCTATTATTATTAGAAACAAAAATACCTTAACATGTAACTAACACATTGTTAATTATGTTAACTAGACATGAAAATTGAAAAAAAAAAAAAAAATAGCAGGAGGCTGTGGTAAGCGCTCTAATTCAGGCGTGATTTATATTTAAATTTATATTTCAATTATTAGTAGCCATTTAATTCAAGACTTTTATTCTTTGTGAAAATGAAGATATTCTCTATAAGTACTATGCTAACGAGATAAGTATAGACAAATGAAAAATGTAGCAATTTTGTCCGTAGAAGTATATTTATTCAAAATTGGAAATATAATTTTTTTAGCAATGTATATCAACTGCGAGGAGTATTTCGTTCTTTGAATTATCTGTTTTGTTTCTATTCACTACACTTTTGTACTACATTGCTTATTCATCGTATTTTCTTGCTCAAGGCATACTTGAAGCAATTTTATTTTAGATAATTTTCCACCGTTTGATTAGCAAAATTTATTTGATGAGATAAAATAAAATTCTACTGTTCTCGGATTAAAATTTAAAAGTTCGGAAATTCAATTATTTCTACGCTGCAAAACATGAACTGTTGTTTTTACAGTATAACTGGCAGACGAGGTTCCAATTTAAAACTGTAAAATGCACAGTAATGAACGGTAAAACTAGCAATTTTACATTTTCTTACTGTAAAGTTAGAAATTTTAGTTTATTGCCCCCCAGACCCCTGATATTGCATCTTCAGAATTCACAGCCTAAATCTGCCTATGATTGGCAGGTCCCGCAGTATTTTGTTTCCGTTTCGTGGCGCAGAATAAAGTACTCTGTCTTCGCCAGAGGGGGGAGCAAGGCTCGGCGATGGGGCGCGGATTCGAAAAGTGAGGCGTCACTGATCACGTGGCCACCCACCTGCGCAGCTGAGGCGACGTGCGCCAAAAACACTCGCCACATGCGTCTCTGTTTTCCCTTTCCGAGAGATGTGAAGTTGATACGTCACACTTAGATCGCCACCAATACTTTCAAGACCAGTATGCATACATCACAATAATCTTTAAATTAGTTTAAAAAAACTAAAAATACGCTCCTAGATTAACTTATAGTTTAATTAACTATAACCAGTTTAATGATGTATAATCAGTTGACATGTATTTTTTATTCAGAGTTACATACACAAACAACTGAAACACTAATAATACATCAATATGTAATGTAGTTTAGCCTTTGGTGTTAATAATAGTGTTGAAAGTATTACTTTTATATTTGTAAAGAACGTGAATTTTATCTTTTATTAAGAGTTACATACAAATAAACAAACAAACAAAGCAAACACACATCATCGCTTTGGAAGAATAACGCTGAACTCAAAAAAGCCCATTTTTCAGGAGAGCAATTTTTAGCTCTTCAGAAACTTCTTTCGCGCTTGTGCTCAAAACTATTGCGACTATTTTAATGAAACTAGCATTAAAAAAACCGCATTTTAATCTCTTTTCTAATGTGGCATGATTGACTTCAATGGCATTTTAACTAATGACGTCATTTTAAAAAGAGTGAAGGTAGTTTGAGTTACATCAGTGCTCTCCAAAAATGGCTCCCTAGCGGATATTTTTGACACTTTTGAGTTGTAACCTTGTTCATCATAAAAAGCGATTTTTTCTGAACAAAATGACATAAAAATGTCATTTTTCGATTTTTTTTGAGTTGCAGAGCTATTCTTCCAAAGCGACAACATGTGAATAATAAATGCGTATTAAAAGTAATCCATTTAATTATCCTTATATGCACTCAAATATATGAACGATTCTCTGTAAACTCGTCATTTTCTATGCAAAATCTGTCCGGGCATGTTTTTCTGAAATGTTCGTATAATTGTAATTCCATTGCTCAGGAAATGAATCGATTACTTTGGTCCGAAGGAGGGCCAAGTGAAGTTTGTGTTTTTCTGAAAAATCACGACAACGGACTGTGTATTTTCACTTTGTTGAGTAATATCTCCAAAATAATGGGAACATAATTAGTTACAAAACTAACTATAAATTAAAGCACAAATCCCGGAGCGCCCCGATGGGAGGTCACAGGAGGGGACTGTGACCTCCCAAAAATTTCCGTATTCGGCACATTTTGCTGACGATTCGGCAATTTGAAAACACTATTGTGACATTTGTTCTTTTCAGTTTTTAGAAATGTTTTTTCCCACTAAATGCTATGCATGTACGACTTGTGTGCATGCTTGTACTTTATCATTCGGTAAAATTGGAACTTCATTCGGCAAATTGATAATTTTCCCCCTCCCAAAAATTTTAGTTCGGGGTGCCCCTGCACAAATCGTGGACGGGTCATTCCATATAAAGTCAGCAAATGGGCCGTACCGCACCAGTTTTGATTTTGATAAAATTTGGTGGGTAATATGCACCAATATTCTATACTTCCAAACTGCTATATTTTTTTCTCGAAAAAATTTTATTCTCGAGATATAGCCATTTCTTTTCTCCGCCAATGGTAAAATTCGGCACTTTTGATCTTTTTTCTAAGAGCTCTGGTAAATTTATTTACAATGGTAGAAAGATCAACCATGACTTATTTTAAAGCTAAAAAAATGAACTTTGATTTGTGCATAAAAAGAAATGGTTTAAGTTAAGTCCAAGTATAAATTTTCCCGGGTCAATTCCCGGTTCAAAAAGTGCCGTTTTCGTCATTTCAAGCATGAAAAAGTATATGAAAGACAGACAGTGGGGCTCCAATTTTTTTTCTCTTGCACCCAGACATAGATACTAGAAGCTTAGAAAAGAATAAGATGATACAGGTAGCCCTTCATTATGAAAAAATTGCTTAAACTTGAGAAAAAATGAAAATTGGTATTTTTCACTCCCCAAAAACTGCCTGTGGAACAGGTAGTAAAAATTTACAAAGGCATGGAGTAAGAAAGTGTTACATTGCCCTTTAAAATCAATTAAAAACTGCCTTGTTATTCCTAGGCATTAGAGAGTTATAAGCTTTTAAATTATGAGGAAAAATGAAAAATATCCTTTTTCACTCCCCAAAAACGGTTTGTTGAATAGGTAGTAAAAATTTGAAAATGTATGGAGCAAAAAGTTATTACATTGAACTTTAATAGGAAACAAAAACTGTCTTGTTATTCCTAGGCATTAAAGAGATATAAGCCTTCTAAGTAAGATGATTATTAAAAAAAAAAAAACCTTAAACTTGAGAAAAAATGAAAAATGGCCCTTTTCACTACCCCAAAAATAGCCTGTGGAACACTTAATAAAAATTTGCAAATGCATGGAGGAAGAAGGTGTTACATTGTCTTTTAAAACGAAACAAAAACTGTCTTGTTATTTCCAGGCATCAAGAAAATAAGGCCCTCTGAAAATTAAAAATTCATGCAAGATTGTTTTGGCATAAGTTAAAGCAAAATTTTGAACATAAAGTATTTTTATGCAAGAACTCTAAAAATATGTGTCATCAAATATATAATTCAAAATACATCGTAAGATGGTTGTAATTTATTTGTAATGTTGACACATCGGAAAAAGTTGTACTTAAAAAAAGTGATCCGAATGTCCACACATCAATTAAAATTGGTTTTAAAATTTAATTGCATGTCGCTAAGAAGTTTCTATTACATTTGAATGAAATTACAAATTTTTTTTACAAAAATCCGAAATTTCTACATCCTTTTCGAAACAGCTACAACTAAAAGGGATTTTTGCTAATTGATTATTTGTTAGAGTTTATCTTCATAATATTTAATTGTACATCCATTACAAATTAAAAGAAAACTCTGATAACAGAAACACTAAAAAACGTTTAAAGTATAACTTTTTCAGATGTTTCTACTTCAAAAATAAATTACAGACATCTTACGATACATTTTGAATTATATATGTAATGATACATATTTTCACTCTTGCAGTTCGCGCATAAAAAGACTTTATGTTCATGATTACTTTAACGTATGCCAAAAAAAAATTTTTGCATAAATTTTCAATTTTCAGAGGGTTATATCTCTTTGATGCCTGGGAATAACGAGATTGTTTTTGTTTCATTTTAAAGGGCAATGTAATATCTTTTTGCTCCATGCATTTGTAAATTCTTCCTACCTGCTCCACAGGCCGTTTTTGGGAAGTGAAAAAGGATATTTTTCATGTTTTACCATAGTTTAAAAGCTTATATCTCTCTAATGCCTTGGAATAACAAGACAGTTTTTGTTTCATTTTAAAGGGCAATGTAACACCTTCTTACTCCATACCTTTGTAAATTTTTACTACCTGTTCCACAGGCCGTTTTTGGGGAGTGAAAAATACCAATTTTCCTTTTTTTTTCAAGTTTAAGCAATTTTTTCATAACGAAGGACTGCTAGTATCATCTTATTCTTTTCTGTGCTTCTAGTATCTATATCTGGGTGCAAGAGAAAAAAAAAACCCACTGTCTGTCCTTCATATACTTTTTCATGCTTGAAATGACGAAAATGACACGTTTTGAACCGCGAATTGACCCGGGCAAATTTATATTTAGGCTTAACTTAAACCATTTATTTTTATGCACAAATCAAAGTTCATTCTTTTAGCTTTAAAATAAGTCATGGTTGATCTTTCTACCATCTATATACATAAAAGACTACTTTTGTATGCGTATGTCCGGGGTAAATTTCAAAACTACGGGAACGACTTTAACCATTTTTGCACCGTAGATAGCTGCAATAACAGGGAGCAGGATAAGCTATAATTTATTTCTAAAAAGCTTAGTTTAAAAAAGTTATTATGGAAAATAGTAAATTTCATTTAGTTATCCCCATTGAATGATTAAATTTTCAGTCCATTGTTGCAAAAATTTTTTGCCTGGTAACAACAATATTAATGGTGATCATAATGAAAATGTGAACCAAGGCTTCTCTGGAGTAAGTATGAAATATATTGCTTTCTTAGGATTTTTTGATTCATCTGTACCAATAATCGCTAACGAGACTAAATAAAAAGATAATTGATTTTGGCAACAGTTAGAGAACAGAAAATGTTTATAGTCAAAAAATTTCTAAGTTAGGTACATAAGATGTTTTCACCAATGTAGTCGCAAGGATATAAACTAATAATGGGACTTATTTTACGTGTAATGTTTGGAAATACTTGACTCCAGTGTGATTGTTTTTACAGGGTGTGACAGAGAAACTTGCTGATTTTAATTGGATGCTAATTAGCAAGGAGTGGTCAGAAAGGAGTGGGAAGAGTCTCATTTTAAAGAGAGGGTCCTGAAGTTTTGTTATCTCATAGTTTAGTTGTCGCCATGCGTTGGACAAAGGAGCAACAAGCGTTCGCCGCCGAATCTTACTTTTCAAATAATCTTTCGGTGGTCGCCACTCAACGTGCTTTCCGAACTCGGTTCAAAATTCATCCCGTTGTTCCCATTCCTGGCTGGGAATCGACTGTTTCGTGGGTGAAAACATTCAGGGAAAGTGAGAGTGTGGCAAATAGAGGCCCAGGTGGTCAACGGATTTCCAGAACCCTAGAAAGCGTCGAAAAAGTGAGGGAGTCGTTTTTGCGCTCTCCCAGGCGTTCGGCGCGTAAACACGCTGCTGCTTTGAGGATTTTTGATTGGACCCTGAGACGAATTTTTCACAACGAACTCCAGTTTCATCCCTACAAACTTGCTGTGGTTCACCAGTTGAGTGATAACGTCTCCTTGAAAGGTGACATACCGTGCGGCCCGCTCTTCAGATTTAACACTCTGTGACTATTTTTTATGAGGGTATCTCAAATCGATCGTTTACAACGACAAGCCCCGGACTCTGCAACGCCTGAAGAACAACATCCGGCTTACTATCACCAACATCATATCAGTCGATATGCTCGAAAGAGTGCAACAAATGTAGGGTACATGAGTGCATCATTAATAGGGGCCGTCATTCTTCCCGATATAGTTTTTAAATCTAACTAATATAAAAATTCAGAATGGGTACCCTATCTTATAAAAAGTAGTAAACTGATACATGATGTACTTTTCCCTTAGTTGACTTTTCAAGTATTCAAGTTTCTCCGCCGCACCCTGTACCAAGCTTATAACATTTCGATTTACCTAAACATTATTTGTAGCTTGCATTTGTATTTAAGGTGTGTAATACAGTTTTTTAGTTTGTCCAGTCAGAAAAAATTGCCATTGTTTACAGAAGTAGCCATTGTGTGTATAGATATGCATTTAAATGTTGAAAAATTCATGAACGAGTGTCACTAAAACACCATACCCGGCCGAAACCCGGGCAGGGCCGGGTACCCGGCTAGTTTTAAATAAATTTACCAGAGTCTTTGAAAAAAGATCAAAAATGCCGAATTTTACTCATCAGGGGAGCAAAAAAAAAAAAAAAGGCTATATCTCGAGAATAACATTTTTTCGAGAAAAAAATAAAGCAGTTCGGAGGTACAGAATATTGGTGCATATTACCCACCAAATATCATCAAAATCAAAAATGGTGCGATACGAAAATTTCTGAACAATTGTTGATTTTATATGGAATGACCCGGACATAATAGCTATATGTTTCATAATTAAACTAATTAACATTAATAAAATCACTTCCCAGAGGACTGTTTTCGCAACGACTAGGGTGCATACTTTCATCACAAATGTGGCTCTCAAACTAAACAAAGTGGCAATTCAGCACCGTTCTCGGCATTTTCTGCAAATTCACACTGATTGCTTTGAACTTCATGCCAAGAAACATTGCAAGAGTAACACATTTTTTTCAAGTGCAGCTTTGAATTTGTGGCCGGGGACTGTGAAAAAACACCGGATAGAACTTACATGACAATATTAAGTTTTAGAAATGCATAATCACTTATTTCATAAAAAAGATATAGTTGCTTTTTAGATTACAATTGCCAAATTTTGGTAGTATTAATAGGTTTTCTGAAAGATTGCTTTTAAGTGCTAGTCTGTAGGACTGGGACAGCCAGGGGACTGTGTTTACGGTGCTTAGATAATTTCTAGGAAAAAAAAATTGTTATCGCTCCAAACAGAATAGCACAAAATATATTGATTCAACCAGTGAATAAACTACTCAGGATATGCAAATGACTCTTCTTCATGACATTCAAAGTGGAAAATCTCGGAAAAAAAAACATAATATTGATACTGATAAATAAATTACAAAATGTGTTGTCAATGACTCATTTTACCCCATAGACTGGGGTAGAATAGGTCTCACTAGTGGGGTAAAATGAAACATGCTTTAAAGGATTTAATTCCAAGATTTATTGAACAGAAACTGTATACTTTTATTCATTCATGAGAAAACAGTTAGTAGATAAACATTTCTAGAAAGTAATATTGTCAATAGAAATGGCAACGCCGAAAGAAAATATTATTTGCCTATTTTTAGAAGAATTCTCTAAAAAAACCATTCTACCTCACCAGACCCTACCCTTGATTTCCCTGAAAAAAAAAAGTTAGAGGATTTAAAATCCGTTTAAAGTTAGATTTTGAAATTTTTTCGCTAAACTCTCTTTCATTTCAAACTTTAACTATCTCTGCATCTTATTTTGACCATTTTTTTAGCTGGCATATCTAATACCTTTAAACGAGCAATTCTTGTATATATATATATTTATTTTTCGGATCTCGAAAACGACTCTAACGATTTCGATAAAATTTGGTATTTAGATAGAGTTTTGGTTTCTGAGTTCATCTACGTCGGCGTTTTTTCTGTAAAAACGCGAGTTTTCACAAAAAACCCTTTTTTTTTTGTGCCTTCATTGAAAGTTTGAGAAGCTTTTATTTCGCCATTTTCTTTATGATTACTTTCATTGTTGCTGTTTCCGTGGAGACGTTAAATTGTTACTGTTTTTGAAATGTTAAAGCAAGGCTTCACTAGATAACAGGCTGTTTCATTTATTCAAAAGCCATAGAATAAAAGCAGTGGTTATTGTCCACCGACATCTATTGAATTTTATGGTCACTTACATTATATAAAAATCAGATTACTTTTTACTTTTCAAGTGCGATTTCAAAATTGAGTATAAAAGTGTTATAGTTAGTTTTAAAATACTTTTTTTCCTCCTCAAGAGTGTTTAGTAAGATATTTCAGGTAAAAAATCAATAAATATGAAACTCATTCTTAAAATATTAAGTTTCGGAACAAACTTACATCTAATATCTTTAGACGAGCAATTCTTGTAATATATTTCGGATCTCGAAAACGGCTCTAACGATTTTGATAAAATTTTGTACTTAGATATAGTTTTGGTTTTTGAGTTCATCTACGTCGGCGTTTTTTCTGTAAAAACGCAAGTTTTCACAAAAAATCCCGTTTTTCGTGCTTTCATTAAAAATTTGACGAGCTTTCTTTCGCCATTTTCTTTATGATTACTCTTATTGTTACTGTTTCAACCACGTTTTATTATAACAATGGATTTCATATTTAATCACATCAGCGTAAATTTTAATTTTTATGGCATTTGGCAAACGAGTTTTGACAACATGTTAAAATTATTATTGTTTTTGAAATTTAAAAGAGATCGATCAAAATAAAGTTAGAATTGGGTGTGGGCCGCGGTAGTCCGTTCGGTAAGTCGTCGGACTCGTAACCGGAGGGTCCCAAATAGAGGAAGCCCAGCCGATCAAAGATCCACCGTCTTCATTAATGGTGGCTTGGGGACGTTAAAATGTTCGGGGTCATAAAATCCTTCAATTGAGACGATACCTCAGGAGGATGCTGGGCCAAGGGTTTGCTCGGCCATTGGGCATGGTTCAAAAATGAGCAGAGCGCTCTTCAGGGCCCCATACCGGTTAAACCACGAGTTGTGGTATGTACGGGGGAACCTTGGAGTGTCAAGTGAAGTGAAAGTGAAAACCAACTGCAACTAAATGCGTACTGGAGAACAGGGACTCTGCATATATTCTCATCAACCCCTAACGCGCCTTCGGCGCCAAATGAAATGAAATTGGGTGTGATTTTACGGTGAGCATGGATTTAATAAGGTTGTATTTTTTAAAACAAATTTCGGCTGTTTTAAATGCGTAATTGCAACCAAAGGCTTTAAAATGCTCTTCAAGTTGATCTAAATAAGTACTTCGCATTTTAGAAAAAAACACGAGTTTACAAACCTCTTTTTTTTTTTAACCGAGTGGGCTCGGTCCCCAGGTACTAGGGCATAATGGGATTAACTAACAGTTGCGCAAATATAGATCATACAAGTTTGTGTAATTAAGGTACTGAATAAATTAAACGAACCGAAAGTATAAAGCGCAGGAAAAACCTAATACGAAAGAAAACAAGAAGTTATGTCAAGAACTAAACGAGCTTACTTTCCCATACATCGATATCGGCATTCTAGCATCTGATCAATATTCTATTAATTATCTGAAACTGAAAATTATGTCAAACATACCTTTATAGCACTTAAAGCTGATTTCTAAAAGCAAAATATACCCCTCTCATCAGATGAAATAGACACGTAAAAAGTAAATAAACGAGTAAATAAAGTTTTGTCGCACCATTTAAAGAATGTAACTGTCATAGTTCTTCCGTAGAAAAATTCCACAATCGTTTTCAAAAGAAAAAAAAATAAATAAATAAAAGAACAAAGAACATTCAAAACACATTTTATCAAAGAAAGAAAAAAAATCGTTCGTTAATAAAATGTCTCGAATTTCATTTTTAATCCGTTACCAGTTAATAAATATAAATAAAGAATAAAATGCTCTCTGTGAATGAAAAATTTTTGTTAACAAAAAAATCGTCTGCCAAAAAAAACAATAATAATAATAATAAATTAAACAAAACAATTAAATAAATAAACAAAAAATCGTGTGCCCAGTCAGTCATTTTTTCTGAGCCTGCATTTCCGCCGTGTTTACGGAGTCAGAGTCGGAATCAGAGTCCTCACAGAAGACTATTCAGAAAGGTACTTTACAATACATTATTTATCAAAACCATTTTCTTACAAAGTTAGTTTGAAGGAAATCTGCCTTTAAGTTCAGAATCAACATTCAATTTAAATTTCCCCGTAGGCGCTCATGTTAAAAAATTTTCTGAACGGTTCATCATTGAACGAAAAATGGTTCAAATTGAAAATTGAAATATGGGAATGAGTCTCTCCAAGATCTTTCGAACAAAGAAAAGTTTATTCAATTCGGACGGTTCACTTAAAAGTTATTAGGTGGGGAAAGGTTATTTGAACGGTGCAATGTTAAACTAAAAAATGTTCAAATTGAAAATTTAAATACGGTAATGAAGTATCCTTGCCGAGATCTTTCGAACAAAAAAAAGTTTATTTAAATCGGACTGTTCACTCAAAAGTTATTAGGGGTGGGAGCTTGTTTGAACGGTTCAATGTTGAACGAAAAATTGTTCAAATCGGAAATTTAAAAACGGGAATAAAGTATTCTTGATAAGATCTTTCGAACAAAAAAAGGTGGTTCAAATCGGACTGTTCACTCAAAAGTTAGCATCGCGGGACAGGTTGTTTGAACGGTTCAAAGTTGAACCAAAAATTGTTCAAATCGAAAAATCAAATATGGGAATGCGCTGTACTCTCCGAGATCTTTCCAACAAAAAAAAAGTTTATTCCATTCGGATGGTTCACTCAGAAGTTATTAGGTGGGGAAAGGTTGCTTGAATGGTTCAATGTTGAACGAAAAAATGTTCAAATTGAAAATTTAAATACGGTAATGAAGTATCCTTGCTGAGATCCGTCGAACAAAAAAAAAAAAAAAAAAATTTAAATCGGACTATTCACTCAAAAGTTATTAGGGGTGACAGCTTGCTTGAGCGGTTCAATGTTGAACCAAAAATTGTTCAAATCGGAAATATAAATACGGGAATGAAGTATCCTTGATAAGATCTTTCGAACAAAAAAAAATTGTTCAAATCGGACTGTTTACTCAAAAGTTAGCATCGCGGGACAGGTTGTTTGAACGGTTCAAAGTTGAACCAAAAATTGTTCAAATCAAAAAATCAAATATGGGAATGAGCTGTACTTGCCGAGATCTTTCCAACAAAAAAAAGTTTGTCCAAATCGGAATGTTCATTCAAAAGTTATTAGGGGGGGGGGGGGGGACAGACAGACCGACCGACCGACCGACACACACACAAATTCCCCATCTCAATACCCTACTTTCAAATTTTTAATTTTTCGATATTCATTTTACTTTTTTATTTTTTTCACTTGGCGATATTTTTTGGATTTGGCGATATTTTTTTAAATGCATTATAAGCTACTTTTCATACTTTTTTCGTCTTTCTTTTATTTTTAATGGGAAAGTTAGCTAAAAAGATCACATACCCAATCTGAGCATTTTCCATACAATGTAAAAAAAATGAATGTTGTTTTTACAGTATAATACAGCTAAATTTTACGGCAATAAACTAAAATGTCCAACTTCGCAGTAAGAAACTGTAAAATTGCTAGTTGTACAGTTTATTACTGTGCATTTTACAGTTTTAAACTGGAACTTCGGCTGCCAGTATTATACTGTAAAAACAACAGTTCATTTTTTACAGTGTACTATTCCATTCAAAGTTTTAATCACTCCCAGCTTTTGCCCTCTCAGTGAATTCACACCAACGTTTGCAATTTCCAAGCTCCGTCAACAAGAGACACTCTCTGGGATATCCACTTTAGCATCCACCGAAATATGTCCACTCGAGTGCACAGCTGCAAAATCAGTCATTAAAATCGGATGTCATCTCTTCACAGGA
The DNA here is from genome assembly GCA_038373865.1 of Uloborus plumipes. Taxonomy (NCBI): domain Eukaryota; kingdom Metazoa; phylum Arthropoda; class Arachnida; order Araneae; family Uloboridae; genus Uloborus; species Uloborus plumipes. The sequence goes on from JAXGGA010001810.1 coordinate 133,105, forward strand.
AACGAACTCGTGATGCATAGGGTAGACGCATTTTTGAAACCTGTGTGAACAAGTTACACTGTAGCACACTTTATACGCACATTGTACAAAAGTGAACTGCTGTTTTTGCAGTATAATACCGGTAGCCGAAGTTCCAGTTTAAAACTGTAAAATGTTGCACAGTAATAAGCTGTAAAACTACTAGTTTCACAGATTATTGCTGCAAAATGAGCAATTTTAGTTTAGTACTGTAACATAGCAATTTTACAGTCTACTGCTATAAAATTAGCAATTTTGCAGTTTATTACAGAAAAGTTAGCGTAAAACTAGCTGTATTACAATGAAAAAACAACATCCCTTTCATACTGTGTACGACGACGCAGAAAAACAACGCAAGAAATGGTGCGAAACACCAAGGTGAAGCAGCGAAAATTTTTCTAACTGGCTTATCTTTTTAGCCTACTTTCCCGTTAAAAATAAAAGAAAGACGAAAAAAGTATTAAAAGTAGCTTAAATGCATCTAAAAAATATCGCCAAGTCCAAAAAATATCGCCAAGTTAAAAAAAAATATCGCCAAGTCCAAAAAATATCGCCAAGTTAAAAAAATAAAAAGGTAAAATGAATATCGAAAAATTAAAAATTTGAAAGTAGGGTATTGAGATTGGGAATTTGTGTGTCGGTCTGTCGGTCTGTCTGTCCCCTAATAACTTTTGAATGAACATTCCGATTTGGACAAACTTTTTTTGTTGAAAAGACCTCGGCGAGTACAGCTCATTCCCATATTTGATTTTTCGATTTGAACCATTTTTGGTTCAACTTTGAACCGTTCAAACAACCTGTCCCGCGATGCTAACTTTTGAGTGAACAGTCCGATTTGAACAAACTTTTTTTTGTTCGAAAGATCTTCTCAAGGATACTTCATTCCCGTATTTACATTTCCGATTTGAACAATTTTTCGTTCAACATTGAACCGCTCAAACAAGCTGTCACCCCTAATAACTTTTGAGTGAACAGTCCGATTTAAATAAACTTTTTTTTTGTTCGATGGATCTCAGCAAAGATACTTTATTACCGTATTTAAATTTTCGATTTGAACAATTTTTGGTTCAACTTTGAACCGTTCAAACAACCTGTCCCGCGATGCTAACTTTTGACTGAACAGTCCGATTTGAACAAACTTTTTTTGTTCGAAAGATCTTCTCAAGGATACTTCATTCCCGTATTTACATTTCCGATTTGAACAATTTTTCGTTCAACATTGAACCACTCAAACAAGCTGTCACCCCTAATAACTTTTGAGTGAACAGTCCGATTTAAATAAACTTTTTTTTTGTTCGATGGATCTCAGCAAAGATACTTTATTACCGTATTTAAATTTTCGATTTGAACAATTTTTGGTTCAACTTTGAACCGTTCAAACAACCTGTCCCGCGATGTTAACTTTTGAGTGAATAGTCCGATTTGAACAAACTTTTTTTTGTTCCAAAGATCTTATCAAGGATACTTCATTCCTGTATTTACATTTCCGATTTGAACAATTTTTCGTTCAACATTGAACCGCTCAAACAAGCTGTCACCCCTAATAACTTTTGAGTGAACAGTCCGATTTAAATAAACTTTTTTTTTTTTTCGAAGGATCTCAGCAAGTATACTTCATTACCGTATTTATATTTTCAATTTGAACATGTTTTCGTTTAACATTGAACCGTTCAAGCAACCTTTCCCCACCTAATAACTTCAGAGTAAACCATCCGAATGGAATAAACTTTATTTTGTTTGAAAGATCTCGGAGAGGCTTATTCCCACATTTCGCTTTTTGATTTGAACCATTTTTTGTTCAATATTGAACCGTTCAGAAAAAAAATAATTAGCATTAGCGCCTACAGGGAATTTAAGTTGAATGTTGATCCTGAATTTAAAGTTGCATTTCCTTCAAACTAACTTTGTAAGAAAATGGTTTTGATAAATAATGTTTGTAAAGTACTTTTCTGAATAATCTTCTGTGAGGACTCTGATTCTGACTCCGACTCTGCAAACATGGCGAAAATGCAGGCTCAGAAAAAAAAAGACTGAGGGCCCTGCTCCACATCAGCGGAAAACGCGAGCGCAAAGTAGAAACGTATAATGGAGCAAATAGTGTTCCGATGGAAAGTACCCGGATTTTCGGTTTCTGCCTTCAGTTTCGGTCGCATTTTCTGCTGATGTGGAGCAGGGCCCTGACTATGCAGACGATTTTTTGTTTATTTATTCATTTGTTTTATTTTATTTATTTAATTATTACTATTATTATTATTATTATTATTATTATTGGCAGACGATTGTTTTTTGTAACAAAAATGTTTCATTCACGAGGGTATTTTATTCTTAATTTAAATTTAACAACTGGCAACGGATTAAAAGTGAAATTCGAGATATTTCATCAACGAACGAGTTTTTTTTTCTTTTTTTCCTTCCTTTGATAAAATGTGTTTTGATGTACTTTGTACTTTTGATTTTTTTTTTTTTTTTTTTTGAAAGCAATTGAGGAATTTTTCTACGGAAGAACTGTAACAGTTACATTCTTTAAAAGGTGCGACAAAACTTTATTTATTTATTTATTTACTTTTTATGTGTCTATTTCATCTGATGAGAGAGGTATATTTTGCTTTTAGAAGTCAGCTTTAAGTTCTAAAAACGTATGTTTGACATAATTTTTAGTCTCAGATAATCAAGAGAATAATGATCAGATGCTAGAATGCCGATGTCGATGTACGGGAAAGTAGGCTCGGATAAACTGGTTTAGTTCTTGACAGAACTTCTTGTTTCTTCTTCTTTTTGAATAGGGTAGATACATTTTAAAATAGTTTATGCAAAAGTTGCACTGTAGCACATCTTATACGTATCTGAAATTAGGTAAAATGAGATACAACGTTTAAAACACAAATAAAATGAAAAGTTTTAAAAGGAGCAAACATGTTAGAAGATAGACAACTCGCCCACGACCTTGTTTCATTCCATTCGCTTGCGGCGCACTAAAGAAGGAGGCTGTTGCCTCTGAAACATGTTTGCCCTTTTAAAACTTTTAATCTTTTAATCTTATTTGTGCTTTTGAACGTTGTTCCTCATTTTACCTGACTTACGCACAAAACTATCGCTTTTTAACGTATCTGAAATGTTCAACAAGGACACCGAAATGCCACACCTTCCCCCAAAACCTCGCAGGAATTCAATGGTACACAATCTTAGCTGGTTTTTAGAGTGATTTAAGGGGTAGTTTATTTATTTTCAATGCTGAAAAGAAATCGTTACTGTGCAATACACCGCTAACTCGGCTATTTCGATCCATGGACTGCAGTTTCGCGCTTATTGTGCGCTCATCAGCATGGAATACGAAAGTAGCCGAGTTGGAGGCAAAAATCCTCTTATAGAACAAAGAGAGCGAAAAAACTGGTTGCTAATGCGAAATTAGAAATACCAGCGAGCGAATTTACATGGGAACGGTACAACTCGTAAATTTTAAGGCAGAGCTTGGGTATAAAGCAGTGAGTAACCGCCCCTAAGCCAGGGCTAAGGCAGGAACATGCAATACACCGCCATCTCGGCTATTTCGATCCATGGACTGCAGTTTCGCGCTTTTATTGCTCTATAAGAGGATTTTTGCCTCCAACTGATTTACTTTCGTATTCCATGCTGATGAGCGCACAATAAGCTCGAAACTGCAGTCCATGGATCGAAATAGCCGAGTTGGCGGTGTATTGCATGTTCCTGCCTTAGTCCTTGTTTAGGGGCGGTTACTCACTGCTTTATAAATGGTTACTAATTCCAAACCTAAACCAGAGACAATGATAAATGACACAAGTGCAAATAACTTTCGGAGGCCCCCTCGTCTAGCGGTCAGAGAAGTCTGACCCGGATGGGGAGGTCCCGGGTTCGAGTCCTGGCCCGGGCATGGATGTCTACTGTTCCTCTACTTCTTCTGCGTGAATGCGCTGCCATGCCGTGAATGGTTGCCTACTCTAAGGACGGGTCCCTATGACATGTGTGTGTGTTTTAAAGTTTTAAGTACCAATTTTAAAGTTCATTAAAAGTTTGTTAAATTGTGTAAGTAATTTTAAAGTTTTCAAAGTGCTAGGCTCCTTTTAAGAGTACCAAATGTGGAGTGTGTGTCGTGTACATTGTACAAAGTTTTTTCGTTATAGAGTCTACCACGTACGAGATGCATAGTAGGGTGGGCCGAAAAAGACTTTTTTTACTTCATTTTACGTAGTAAAGGAAGTTGTGCTCCTCCCCTTGTGGTTGCATTCAAATGTTCCCAAGGGGGTGTTTTACCCCTTTTTTGGGGTAAATCAGTGTTAATTTCAATGCAGACTCAAGTGATATGAATTGGCGCGACCACTTGGCGATATGTCGCCAAGCTTTTGGTCACCAAGTGTTTGACGCCAACTCGGCGACATATCGCCAAGTTGGCGACAAATTTGGCAAAAAAATTATTTTTTGTAATTTGGGTTCAACTTGGCGCTATTGGCGATATTTTGCGGATTCACTGAATGATATTAAAATCAGCAATATTTAGAAAATGAACCATTGTAAAATAATTTTTGCATTGTTTCGTGGCAGATTAGGGGAGTAAATATTTGAATTGTTACGCTTGCTCACTCCAAGTACTTTTTTCAACACTTAAGGCAACTGACTACTAAGAAATTTACACGTAAAAGGAAGTAGTGAGGGGTCCATACCAGATTTTTTTTTTTTTTTTTAATTTCGATGATGGGTTTTGCGGAAAAGGTGCCATTAGGGGAGCAAAAGGCACACAAAACAATTTGAAATTTTTTGATCCACTTCTTGATCTGCCGCAATGGTGTTGAAGTTTGGAAAAAAAATGTAGTTTCTTGAGATTTTTAAGAAATTATTAAACATTTTTTTTGCACCGACTATCAAAAAATACATCATACATAACAAACAATGTAATTCTGTGGCTTGGTTCTAAAAGGGCCTAAGTCAAAATGTTAGTTGCGAGAAAAAGGCGATGAAAGATTTGAGATTTTTTAAAATGCTATAACTTTCTTATATTAAGATTCCTATTAGTATTTTTTGGTATTTATTAGGGATGGACCGGATATCCGGTAACTATCCGGTATCCGGCATATCCGGCTGATATTTTAAGTATCCGGTATCTCCGGATATCCGATCCGGCTGACATCCCCGGATACGGATATCCGGAAGATTTTTGCAGGATATCCGGCAAAGTATCCGGTATTGATGTGGGAGATATCCGGAATTGATGTGAGGATTATCTGGTATGATGTGAGGACCTAAGTGAATATTTTCTTTTTTACAAAAATCCCAGTAAAAATGTCATTGTTTGATAAACCTTTTAGATGATGTAATTACTTTTCATCTTTCCTTTTTACCAATTTTTGCTTCTAAAACAAAAATTATATTTTATTCCTCCGACTTTGTACTGGACATGAAAGCATTCTGCATATTTGATTTTTCACAATTTCCAGATAAAGTATGATTGTTTTCAGCTTTTCAAAAATATTTTAGTTAAAATATTTAGAAAGAAAAAGCTACAAACCTTCAAGGATTAATTTGCGACAAAAGGTTGAAAGAAACTTACGATCATATCGTTAGTTCATTAAAATTAATCGCAGTAGCTTTTAATATAAATTCTCAAATTATTTTATTTAATTGAATTCTTTTATTTTTAGTTTTTATACTTCTAACAAAAATTGCGATCTCTTAACACCCAATGATGTTGTAATTAGATATTTTTTACTTTGCCTCTATTATTGCTTTATTATAATTGAAAATAAGATACAATAAATAACCTATCTAACATTGGCGAAAGTGTTCTTCTAGATAATGTTAACATCTGTCCCCATGAATCACCGCAACTTAGCCATCCTTTTTTTTTTTTGTGAAAGAGAATTTGAATGTGTGTAAAGAAATTTTGAATCTTGCACTTTGTTTCGTTCTTTCTTTTTGTAATCCCTTCCTTTCAGAAAGGATATTGCATCTTTAGAAAGTGTATTTTGTTTATTGGAATTTAAGTAAAACTTTAAGTTAATTATTTAGATATAAGTTTATTAATTTATTTTTAAAAGTGAACATGTTTAGAATAATTTTTAATAATAATAATAATATAAAGATCATTTCAGCGAAAATGGTACAAATCAGTCCCAATACTTCAGAA